>VWZN01009183.1:244637-302427 GCA_013396955.1 Regulus satrapa
CACAGTTCCTTTCTAAAGGAGTTTCCTGGGACAGCCACGCTGGGACACACTCAGCACCCTGAGTTTCTGAGGGTCCTCCAACCCAGCCTGGTGATGGAATCAGCACTGAAATAATGACAAAAATCAGGAATCCTCCATCCCTTTGCAGGAACCACAAGTGCACAAACGTTGCCATGGCACCAGGCAGCTCCCAAAGAGATTTCAGGAACACCGGAGTGTCAGTAGGACACTGCCTGCCCTGAAACTGGGACTGGCACAGCTCTTCTAGGATGTGGGAGCTGAGGCCAAAAATGCATCATTAGCAGAGAGTGATCAAAGCCCCACTTGCCCCAGGTCCTCTGAGAGCCCCCTGTTGTGGGGCATCCCTCAGGTGCCAGCGTGGGCAGATTTTCAGCAGGGATCTCACTTGAAACTCTCCACCAGGTTTAGTTTAAATCTGTGTCATATCCACTCCTGCTCTTACCCATCCTCACAGGGGAAATTCTCCAAGTGCTGGGTGAGGATCAAAGAGCAAATTGAACTAATCCAGGCACAGACAGTTCCTGCCCAGTCCATGTCATCCCGAACCTCAGAGCCTGCCCTTTGAGTCACATCACCTGCATCCTTTGTATCACTTCATTTGCTTCCTCCTCCTCCTCCTGGATCTAAAGGAACTTTGAACAACTGTCAGGATGAAAAGGCTCCCCTGGGACAGAGAAGAGTTCAGTGCAGAGGTGAGCAGCCTTGTTCTCCTCTGCAGGGGAGCCAAGGTGTTCCTCATCTTCCAGAGCCTGGCTGTGGGATCTTGCCCACCAGTTCATCAGCCAGCTGGGCTGCACAAGGCATTTTTCTCAAGTTTGTGAGCCCTGCCATGCTTGGAGATGACCTTTCCACACTAGGTATTTCAAATTTAATTAGCCCAAATCCTTTAAAATCATTTTATTGGGCACATGGAGTCTCTCTAGAACAGATCTCAGAACTGAGGCACCTGGGTGACACCTGGTTCTCCAAGCAGCTCACGTGCAGCTGAGCAACAAGGGAAAAGAGCTGCAGAGCAGTTTTTTGACACATTTTTGCTGCCTCTCTGCTTTCTTTGCACTCAGGGCTGCAAGGTTACGGCTTCCATACAAATCATTCTGCATAAAACACTCGAAACAGGAGGCTGCTATTTTATGAGGTGCAGAACAGCCTTTGCTGAACTGATGACATCTCTAATTCCGAGCCAGTTATTAAACACACAGACTGTAAAACCAGCTGAGAGTCAGGAACACAGAGCACTGGCTTTGAAGTGACCTCACAGAGCAGCAGGACCTGCTGGGAGATACTCTCAAGACCCCAGACACCTTGGATTTATTTTTGGCTCTCCCAAATATGCTCAGGAATCTTTTGCATAGTGATCAGGGTTCATTAAACAAAACACTTGAGGATGAACTTAAGCGATTTATCTGATGGGAATAAACTCATTTGTGCTCCCAGTAGCACAGAATTACATCTCGCTCCATCCTTAAGCCAAGAAAATTCATACTTAAGGGCTGCAAGACCAAGTTCAGTGCTGATGCCTCTCTGAGACAAAGGTCAGCACTGTAGGAAGGACCTTTGAACAGAGCAGAGGAGAACAAAGAAGAGGAGCAGTTTGGGTTTGACAGCTCTGTTACTGCCCAGCATTTACTCCTTTCTCCTGAATACAACAAACCCCCTGCCAGGCCTAAGCTGGCTCAAGGCCAGGATGTAGAACTTCATTTCACACAGATCTCTGCTCTCAGCTCAGTTTGGGAGGCTGGATGGGAGCACAGAGAGAATGAATGTGGTCACTCTCCATGAAAGGCACTTGTAAATCAAGGCTTCCAAGTGCAGCCACAGCAATTACACTTCATGTGGGCGCTGATGCTAAAGTTACCTCAGTTCTCATACAGGAATTTTGGTGTCAAGTGGCAGAGTAATATTCAGCAATCAGTTTGTGTCTCTTTTAATGCCCCTGGTATAACCCTTAGAAATGTGTTTCACTGGCCTTCTATCTTCCTGAAGCTGCGAAATTCTGCATTTTGCATTTAACCAGTAATTTCCTTTGTCTCTTCACCACTTTCTCTGAAAGCAAAGCTTTTGTCTCTACTCTGATGAAGCCCCCCAACAGCAAAAGCAAGGTGTGAAAGATATTGAGGTCTTTGAAATAAAAGATATTCAAGATATTGAGGTCTTTTGGGTTGCATAAAAAAACAGGCTAAAGGAAAAGCTGCGGTATTATCCTCCACAAGCAAGCAATAGAAAAGTATTTATCCATGTTAGGGGTCTATCAGCAAGTAAATAGCACCAGCTCTGGCAGCATTTAACAAATGTTATCACGCCTGCCCCGATCCTGCCCTCCCCTGCAGGCACAGACTGGAAGTCACCTGCTGGATTGATGAGGCACACACAGGCACCAGGAGAACATGCAAAGGGGTTTTTATTTGTGATTTGGAGCTGAAGCCTGAACAGATGTCTCTGAGATTTTTCCTTGCCCCCATGCACAATGCACAGGGCTCTTGGAAGGTTATTTTGAGGGGGGGAGGAAAAACATGGTTTGGAATAGTTTTTTAATGGTAGGACAGGCAGCTCCCATATCCCACTTCCCTCTCCCCACTCCTTCCACCAAGAAAATTCCCTAACCCTGACTCTCTGTCCCTTAACTTCACTGCCTGGATTTTAATGTTCGTTAATTCCAGTGAATGACAGAAAATACTCCACGCTGCAGACTGAGACACAAACTTGACTGGTGGGTTCCACAGTTCAGACTGGGCCATGCACACATCATGGGGTGCATTTTCTATTTCCTGCCATTCACCAGTGTGGGAACGTGTAAAACTTGGGTGTGGAGCTCCTACCTCATGCAGGCACTGGAGAACACTCAGGAGTGAGTGTTCTTTTAATAAATGACAGTTTATCATCACAAAAGCCCAGAAAAATCAGAGGGAAAACTGTTTGGCTTTACACAGACACTGGGGTGAGCTGACATTTTGTCCATTAAACTGTGAAATTCTAGTTCAGCATCTGTCTCAGAGAAATGCTGCAGCCTGCAGATGAAGGGCATGCATGAAGTAAGATTTCTGAGGAAATGTCATTTGGGAAAGAATCCAAAGGGAGGCAGAGCAGCCTGGATAACCTGGTCTGTTCAGCTGGGGAGCCCCTCTCCTGACACCCCAGCACGCTCCAGCCCTGCCTGCTACAAATTTCCTACCAGGAGTTCGCTCAGCTCTTATCTCCGCTCTCCACAAAAGCTTGAAAGGAGCCTGTTGAAAGCCTGCTCTGTTATCTGTGCTTTCCACAGCCTGCTGCACCTATTCCTTCCCCTCACTCAAAACAGGGCTCGCCTTGAGATGGAGACAGGGTCCCTTTTTCAGAGGGGCTGCGGGGTTGGGAAGGATGGGGAAAGCTGAAATCACACTGCACTGGTACAACGGGACAGGCTGTGTGTTTGTGTTTGAAAGGCTTCAAGCAGAGACTAATTAATCCCATTGTTGATGCTAATACAGCTCTTTTTCAGGATTCCCGATTCAGCGCTCCAAGCAAATTTACCTTTGATCTTTAGCTGAGAGCACTGAGGTTTTTATCAAAATGCATTTGTCTGTCCTTCAGCTCACGCATGGGCTGGGGCAAGGCAGGAAATGCAAAGTGTCATTTCAGTTTCAGGAGGAAACTGAAGGAGCTGTGACCATGCTTGCCTGTTTAGGGCTGGAATTGATCAGGAAAAATAGAAACTTAGCCAAAATTATTTCCCTGAGTGCAGAGCCCAGTGCTCTTCTGGGTATCATCCTTGGACTGCTCTAGGTTTGTCCTGCTGGGGAAAAGGTCTGTGTTTATTTTCTAGGAAAAGATAAAAAGGCAGGATAAGGCAGAGATGAAATGTGAAGCTGCTTTGCAGAAATAATTCAGCCCATTGGGGTCCAGCTCAAGGAGCTGATGGATTATTTATCAAAGTGCAAAGGGCTGACAGGTAAAAAATGTCCATGATGTCAAAGGACTGTCACAGACACACAGAATTGATCCTGTAGATGGGGTATCTCAGGGTGATTAATTAGGAGTGATCCACTGCCAGCTTTGTGTGCTGGGCTCAGCCCCAGCCCCTGGCAGAGCTTGGCTCCAGAGCTGCACTTTGGGACGTGTTAGGAGACATCACAGCACTTTGGGTTTGCCCAAATGAAACTCCAGCCCAGGGAAAATTGTATTTTGAGCTAAGCTGAATAAACAGCCTGAAGGATGCAGCACATAGGAAATGGATTTACAGATGGAGAGAAAAAGACAGAGATCCATGGGACAGGGCTGAGGTGAGAACTCACTACTCTGGTTCTCAAGCCAGCCACTCCTACAGGTCATGCTTTAAACTCACTGTTAGTTCATGCCTAGAGCTGCAAAGGCCTTAAAAACCAGATGAAAATTCAGTCAAGCTCACAGGGGAAAAAAGCCCTGCAGTAACACAGCAGGCAAGCCTGCAGCCGTTTTTGTCCCAGCTCTGATGCCTCTGCAAGAGCAGAGGTTGGGATGCAACAAATTTTTTGATGCTGGATGGATTTTGGGAGGGCTTTTGGTTAATTCAGGACTGCCTTGCCGATCTTATGGGAGCTGGCCAAGTTCAGGGAGCTGAAACACAGAGCAGGCTCCATCCAGAAAGGGCCTTTACAAGAGGTGCGTGCACAAAACCCTGCAGGGTACCAGGATTCCTCAGCATTTCTTGGTGAAAATCGTGAGCCAAGGAACAGTCGTTTTGAAGATCATTAATTCTGCAGAGCTGCAGACTGAACTACATCCTGCACTTGTTTAATGGGGAGGAGAGGGCTTGTCACTGCCTTCACCAGAGCCATTCAAACCCTTAGCCCTTGATATCTTTGATTTTTCACTCCCTGCCTTGAGCACTGGCTGGAAGCACAATGATTAAGTGGTGCTTCCATGTGTGGTGCAGACACACAAAGGGGAGGCAGCTCAGGATCTGAGTCCTATTGATGTGAACACCTAAACCCTTCAGACAGCTTCAAAAAAGAGACTGAAGGCTAAATACCTACTTACTCAGTCCTGGAGTACAGGCTGAAATCACCAGGGGATTCATTCCCATCCTTGTGGTCTCCCTGCTAGACCACACTGCCTCCCAGTTAATTAATTCTATTGATTTGTTTGTTTTTATTGGCCTTTTCACACTCAGCAGTTATTTAGGACTTACATGGGTAATGCATTTTCCAGTTAAATTGATCCTACTTTATATATCCTTTCATGCACTTATTTGAAATATCCCTGGCAAGTATTTTAATGCTTTCAAGCTGAATGTTGATTCATATTATTTAAAATCCCCTGCAAGATGCATGGGGGAAGAAAGCATGGAGCAGAGTAACTACTAAAATTGGCCCTTTAAACCTGATTAATGGCCAGTGAGGGCAAAACACTTCCCTCCAGCAAAACAGACCAGCCCAGAGCATTAGATGCAGCAGAACCAGCTGGGACTGAGTTCAGTTTTCTTTCCCAGGGTCATAACAGAACCCCAACCTGCCTTCCTGCTCCATTTCTGACCTGCTCAATTTGAAACCAAACCAACCTGGGGCACCCCTTGTTGTTGGTCAGTGCTGGTGGCTGTTCCAGACCTTATCAGGGAGCCAAGTCACAGCTCCTGGCCAGGCTGAAAGGGAGAAGCTTTGTGCCCAGCAGTACTGGCCTGCAGACAAATCCCTGAACCCTGAATTCTGTCCCCTTCAGCAAAATTTACACCTGATGGCAGCTGTTGGGAGAGGTCTCCAGCCAGAGTTTAGCAGGGGAGGGTTCAAGGCTCAAGATTATCACAGGGTAGCTCGGTGTGGGTGATTTGGGTTGGAGTTTTAACTCCAGCTACTGCTGACAGGGACATCATAAACCCTGGGAGAGAGGGGAAAAGGAGAGACGGGAGTTCATATCCATGTTTACACTAAGAGAAAAATGAAGTTATTGAGCTGCTGCCATGCTTCAGAAAAATTAATAAATATAAATTGGTGAAAAACCTAAGTGTTAGGGTGGGTACAAATGTATTGAGGTACCATTGAGCAAGTTTGAAATTTTAATATAGAAGTCACTTAATGTTACATCAATCAGAAAATCCCTCGTTGCTTCAGATGCAAAGAATCCCTTCTGGCAGAAGAGAACTGTTCTCTAGCCTGTCTTTACATCCCATGGGCTGGACACTGCCCATCTGCTCAGCAGGAACCCCCCAGCTATGGACAGCCCCTGCCACTCCTGCATGGGGCTAAACAGCTCTGGGAGTGACTGAGGACAGCTCAGTCTGGTTTTTAGAAGTAGACTCTGCAGCCATTAAGTGCTGCTCCTCTAAAAGGGGAATTTTCCAGAGGTATTTTGAAGTCTAACCTTTCAATCCTATTCCTTTGCTCACTTCCACAGTGACTGACTTGCCCTTGTTTGATTATTTATACACCCTCAGGTTTCCTGGATCTCTGCTGTTTTTTAAAACCCAGTGATCCTGAAACAAGGTGATGTTAACCCTTCCTGGGTTAACTCCTGAACTGAGATGGTGAGCTGGAAATGGCACCAGGTTTTAGAACAATATCAGGTCAGTGGCTCCAGCACCAACTTCTGCTCAGGAGCAGCCACCTCTTCACTCAGAGGGACCCCAGCAGATCTCTTGGGCAGACAGGACAGCAAGACTCCCTCACACAGAGGCGACTGGGGAGGAATATTCAAGCTGACAAGATGGACAGCACGTCAGAGCATCCCAAAGCACAGCAGCCCCTCTCCCTGAGCAGCACTGACATCTGTCTCCAGGGATGCAGCATTAGGAGAAGCCTGTCCCCAGATCTGCGTTCATAAATAAACCCCAGCAACACCAGCTTTGTCAATCTTTGTGACAGAGATCACAGCATTTGGATAAGGAGCCCGGCCAAAACCACATTGCTGTTCCTCTCTTCATCATTAAACTTGATAGCTGAGTGATAGGCAGCTCTTCACTGAGATTAGGGCTTGCAATGAAAAGAAAAGACACAGCAATCACAAACTTTCCTCCCTCCATTTCTGTACATAAACATTTTTTGGGGGTTCAGTTTACAGTAATTGAACGACACAGAAGTGCAATCTCCATCAAGGAAACATCTCCAGCCCATTTACGATGAAATCGATTATCTCAAGTTGTTCAGGCACAACAAAAGGCTCTAGCCAGGAGGACTTGTGAACAGAGGAGTTTATCAGGTGCGATCTCTTTTAAAGATAAAAAAAGTTTTGGATATTTTCATGACTGCACCTCCCTGGGTCTCCCTCAGAACATGGGGCTGGGTTAATTGCTCTCCATCTGGCCAGGACTCAAACTAAGCCTGACATTTTGATGAGCTTCCTAAGCAGCAGACGATTGGCACATCTTAGGAAAACATTTACTGGCCAGGGATAAGAAATCAATTCAAACCTCAGATAACTACCTCAGATCAATGGGGCTGAGTCACCGACACACCAAATATTTATTTATAAATGCAGGATGAGCGGAACCAAGGGCACCTTGCTGCCAAGTTATTAACAGCAGCAACTGAGAGGCAGGGTAGGGACTCATCTGTCTCATTCTAGACATCCGCAGAGCTGACTGGGGAGGGCAGGCACATCTGGCCTGCTTGGGAAGTGTGTGTTTGATTAGGCTGAACAGGTCCACTGGAGACTCCTCGCCAGCGATAGCTACGAGGAAGCCCAATATTAGACCTAATGAGCTGTCAGACCTGATGAATCCAACTCTGGACATTAAAAGCTCTCTCCAAAAGGGTTTTCCAGTACCTGCAGAGCTTGGTGGTTTAGCCTGATCTATGATATGCACTGAGAGGTGTTCTATTGGTGGGGTTTTCTTGAGGAAAACACATTTTTCTAAGGGGAAGGCAATTCCCCTTAGAAAGCACAGTTAAAGGGCACCTCCCCACCTATTTCTGGGAAGCTTAAACTCATTTTAAAAGTCTCTGCTTCAGCCAGAATAGCCAATGCAATGGAGCTGTGCAGGGTTCAAACGGCTCTGCTGCAAACTCCCCAAGGCCTGGTGGTGCTCATGCCAGCAATCACCTCACTGTAGGTATCTTATAAGGGTCAAAAGCATTAAGGATCTCAACAAGACCCCCAAGCATGTGGAATTCCTCTGCCTAGAAGAGCACAAATTTATCCCACTGTCCTCTCTTCCAAATGGTACTGGAGCATCAGTCTGGGCAGGCAGAGCTGGCAGGAGTTGCCTAACTCTGGTGAAAAGCCTTCTCATCTGAAGCCTCAGTGGGCATAATTAGGAAATTGAGTTGCTTGCTCTGCATATCTAAACCTTGGGGTTTCTCACACCCCCTCCCCTCAAACTTCAGCATGGCTTTCACTGCAGCATTTTAAGTGCTAGTGGAATTTTCCTGTGCTGAACACACTGCTACCAAGCGGACACACAGGACAAGGTGGGACACTTCACCCTGGGGAGGGATCCATGGGCTGAGGGCAAGTGATGGGCATTCATCCAAAGCAGCATCTCCCAGCCACTGGTTAAGTCAACAATCAGTCAGAAAAACTGCAATTGGTCAAAATCACTTTAACTTTGAGCAGCTTTGACTTCGCTCTGCACCTCAGACATGTGAGGTGTAAATGTAGATACAAGGCCCGTGAGAAGTAGAGCCATGGAACAGTTTGGGTCGGGAGGGACCTCAAAGATTGTGTCATTCCAACTCTGCTATGGGCAGGGAACCTTCCACTGTCCCAGGTTGTTCCAAGTCCTGTCCAACCTGGTCTTGAGAACTGCCAGGGATCCAGGGGCAGCCACATTCACAGGGAAGAATTTCTTCCCAATATTTAATCTAAACCAACTCTGTCAGTGTGAAGCCATTCCCCCTTGTAAAAAGTCTCTCCACATCTTTCTTGTTGGCTCCTTCAGGTACAGGAAGGCCACAATGAGGCCACCAAAAGCATTTTCTTTTCTAGTCTGAACAATCCCAACTCTCTGAGCCTTTCCTCCCAGCAGAGCTGCTCCATCCCTACAATCAGCTTGCTGTCCTCCTCCGGATTTACAGGATACAAGTACCTTGCAGAGGAAAGATTCAATCCCCCAGTAGCATTTGCAGGATGGCTCCAAAATGCCAGCATACATTACATGCAATATATTCCAAATTAATGTTGTGCCCATGCCTGTGGGGAAAACAAAAAAAAAAAAGCAGCAGAGAGGAGGAATCTGGGCTCCCCCTGGCTTGCTCCAGCCTTGCAAGGTCCTGTTTGCAATGTGACAGATGAGGAAATATTTCAAAGACAATTTCTGAGTCCATTCAAACTACATCCAACAGCACTGAGGTTGCTGCAAGCAGTCACTGTCACTTAATGTCATTGTAAAAGTCAAATCCTCATGTCCTTACTCAGTTCACCAGCAAAACTGAGCATCTCCAGTCAATTTAATTTACTGGAGACTCCTGAGATGAGTGGTGTGCTCACTGCTGATTATGGGCACAATTAAAAGTGACTCACCCCAAAACTGCACAGTGTCTAAGTCTGACCTAGTTTACTTTTGCAGAGGTCTTTCAAATGGGTCCTAGAATGACCCATGAAGATCAGAAAATCTTTTTTAATAACCAGTCTAATAAATTAATAACCCAGAGACCCATCCATTCCAGCTCTGCCAGTTGCTCACACATCAACCAACCTCTGGAAATCACAAATGTCATCTCCAGAACTAAACCTGGGCTCAAACCAGCCCTGATAAAAGCTATTTAAGAGCAATTAGAATTAAACAAACAAACAAAAAGCTCAAAAGACCTGTTATAATCACATTTTCCAGGGGAGTCACTCAAAGACCCCATTTTATCTCAGAACAGTTTGAACAACCACAATAAGAGGAGCATGCCCAGATAAACAGAAGGGATCCCCACAGCTCTCTCTAAATAACACCTCCCACGACCTTTTCTGCACCGAGGGGCAGTGGGAAGAGAAGCTTGTGCAGTGACTGATGTTGCTCTTCTTCAGGAGATGCAGCACATCCCCTCTGTGCTGGTGAAACAGGTTCCACTTGTCCCCACTCCTGTTTGATATCCAGTTACAGCCCATCTGAAAAGCTGCTGGGTGCCCTTTTGGTGTCCCAGGAGAGCAGCTGGAGCAATTCAGCTCCTGCACAAATCCTGCACCTAAAGCAGCACAAACCCTGAGTGTGTTGGGAGGTGAGCTCCTTGGGAAATCAGAGCCAAAGTCTCCTCTGCCTCTTCTGGAAAGGATCCCAGAAGGATCTCACCACAACCTGGGGGTTGAGCCACAGCAGCTTCTCTCCCATGTAGCCTCCTGAAGTTTTCCCACCTTTCTCTTTGGCAGTTTTTACTTGAGCCCTGTGTTCAAAGCTTCTCTGCGCATCTCCACTCTCCTGCAACGCTGTTCAAGATGTTGCTTATTAATATTCCTTAATAAAACCTACCAGAATAAAATCTTTCCTAATTAGTACTGTTGGAGTGCCTTTTCCATTATTCATTAGAACAAAGAAATGGGTTATTCCTTTGCAGCATCTTCCAGAGGAACACAATTATTATTGAGGTTATTCTGATACAGTTCAAGTGTCTCCAGCTGCAGCTGTAAATTTCCACTCGGATTTTCTGTCATTCCTCCTCTGAGCTCATGTGCTCTGGCTGCTAATCCTGCCTGCACACTCCTGCTGAGTGCTGCACAGCACACGGGTCCATGGGCACACACAGAAAGCAAAGCACAATCTCTCCACAAGTCCAAACACAAGAATTTTCACATAGAAATGCGGCCTGGCATGTTCCTGCCTTTTCCTTTTGGGAGGAATTTGAAGGGCAGCACAGCAAAAACTTGTGCTGTTTTCATCCCTCCACTCAACATTTAACACACCTTCAGACAGCTTTGCAAGGATGGGCTTTGTAACAGGTGTTTTGTCATGGGACAAGGCATTAGGAAAGAATTAAGGATGGTAACAAGAAACACCAGACTCCAGCAGGCAAAAATAAAGTCTTTAGGCTAATTCCCTAAATTCCCATTCCTTAATTCCTAATTAGGCAATTACCTGATTCTCATTCTATCCCTAGCTGAAGAGAACAGAATTATCATCCCACTTTGTGCTAAAAATATGAATTGAACTGAAAATTGTTCCATGTTCTTCACATGCAGAGAATGTGATGGTGGGGAAAGATTTTTCCTCTCAGCTCACGTATCAGCTATTCAGAAAAGTGAGGTGAAGACAGGTAAGATGGAGGCATCAACAATTTAGAAAAATAACTCTTCTAGCAAGGTGAATAAACTGCTTTTTGATATATTGCATCTTCTGGTTCTAACCCATGGGTGGAAGCAATCCCCAGCAATAAGAAATACCCACAGTGGCCATGAGCTCTGTGGTGTTCTCTGCCTGGTTGGGTCCAGTGTGATTTAAGAAAAGCTTTTGGTTCCCAGGAAAGAAGCTCTGAGATATTTAAAGGATATTTTAAAAGCATCATACATTTGTCTTTTCCTCAAATAATGGGAATAATCTGCCATTTTCCATTTCACCCATCATGTCACAGAGCCAGGAGCTGGAAGCACTGAAGCAATACTTGCTTGAAGGACCTCAGGAACCTTTCAGTGCAAAATTCTTCCATTTTTTCTACCACAGAAGGAGCCTCTTGGAAGGCATTGGACAACAGAAAATCCCCGGGACATGCCATGGCAAGGGAGAATTTCATCCTGGAGCCCTAAACCACAGCAAGTTAATCCCAGTCTGATCCTCCCTCTCCTCCAGGAGCCTCCCAGTGCCTGCTTGCCCCCGGAGAGGCAGAGTTCCAGTTTGGGGTCACCCACGGGCTCCTTGGATCTTATCTGAGATCCAGTGGGGCCGACTGAACAGAGCAGAACCTCCCTGGTTGCTTTCCTCCCTTGGAAATGATGGCTGGAGGTGCCCAAAGTGCCCCTTTTGTACCCCAAACCAGCCCAGATTCCACTCCAGCACCTCCCCAGAGCAGGGGGACAAAAGCAGCCACCAGCACCCTCTGCTTGCCAGGTAAGCAGCAAAGAACTGCCCCCTCAGGCTGCCTCCTTCCCCAAAACCATGAAATCTCACAAGCCAGGCAGCTCCTCAGCCTTGCCTCGACACCTGGGATATGTACAGAGCTACAGACACACCCAAAAATCTGCTTTTGCAGCCCTCAGTCACTCCCTGGTTGAGCAAAACCCCCTGAAATCCATACACGTTTTGCCTGAGCAAGAACAAAGGAAAGCAGAATGCATTTAAAGGAAATTAAAATTGTTTTGCTGCCATAGGCTAAAAAAAAAAAAAAGTCAAACAAAAAATCCCCCTTCCCTTGGGCTTGGAGTTTGATTTGTATTTCAATAAAAATAAATCAAAGTGGACAGATTAGTGTGTTTTGAAATGCAAATGCTTTGAAAACATTAAAGGACAAATAAAGTGGCATGTTCTAAGTTTATTTTTGGTTATTATTTTTATTTACCCTTTGTTCTTAAATAATCCTGTGGATCCTATGTGCCTGATGGAAAATTTTGCTCTGTGCAGCAAACCAGCTGTAAGAAATGGGGAGAGCTCTTCCTTCAATATTTCCTTATGACTGAACAATGCAAAGTACCTCGATAATTTCAATATTGATCCCAAGGCACATCCTAAAGCTTCAGAAAACTCCCGGGTTGTTTTGGCTCAACCTGAATCCAAGTAAATCACAACAAACAGCTTTTCAGGTGATCCTCAGGCACTGGGATTTGAGAGCTTCTGATCTCTCGTAAATAAAAGCCAAGAGAAGCACCTGAGTCAGGGGTGGAGTTACCTCAGGGCCACAAAGGAAGGACTTGACCCAGCCCCAGCCCCGGTTTAAAGAGGTTTTCAGGGTAATCTATAATTAATAAGGCAGCATTGTGTTCCGAGTTAATGGGCAATTAATTGAGAGTGTACAAGGTGCTTGCAGAGAGTGATGAGAGCCCTCAGCAGGGCAGGCATGACCTTGATGAGCTTCTCACAAAACAGCTTTTACACAGGTAAACATTTCATATTTCAGTGGCATTGGGCTGAGGGGGGCTCAGCCTGATCCCCCTGAGTGCTGCTGACCCCCAGGTGAGGTGAGGTGTCCCCACCAGGACCCCACAAGAGCTGCCAGCTCCATCCCAGCCCACCCCTGGAAAGGTCTCAGCACACAGAGGAAGCAAATCTCCATCAGCAACTCCCTGAGCTCAGGTGAGACAAACAGAATGCACTTTGTAATGCAGAAAATTGAGCAAACAAAGCTTTTCAGAGCTGGCCTTTTATGTCTTCAAACAGCTTTTTTTTAAAAGGACCGAAGGAACAGTTCTCTTTGTGATGGATCACAAGATCTTGTGAAAACAAGCAAAGAGAAGCCAAAGAGGCTTTCAAGTGCTGAGAAAGAAAATAACTTCCTAAATTTCTTGGCCCACTCTGTGCTCCTCCTAAAATAATTTCACTTTAGTATTAGGGGCAGAGCTTTAAGCCAAAACTTCCAATCCTTCCAAGCCTCAGAGATCTCTAGAGCCCAGCCTGGAGATCCAGTCTCACTTGGAAGAGAGATATTCCACAAACTGCAGACCTAGATTAAATGTTAAATTCAGCTTGAGGCTGTCTAGCAAGAGAGATTTGTCTGGTATCATCTGCACACACTTCAAGGCAGCTGACAAATTTAGTGAGATCCTTTAAGAGACTTGAACAGACGATTTGAAATACTTCCCAGGCAATAGGAGAGAATAAAGTTCTGAATTCAGGTCTAAGAAGGACAGAGAGACAGCAAGAAGATGCTGTTGTGGTCACAAAATGCCCCAGATTTGGGGAATCCTGTCCTGGGAAGAGTTGTAAATTGAGTGAGCACATTTAAAGGAAAAAGAATTCCTACACCTGTCTATTGCTGCCAGGGAAGCAGAGAGAAGAATGGTCTGTGAGGAATTTTGTGTCATCCACACACAGACTTAATTTATTTGCAAAGATAAAGGGTCACCAGGTTCCCACAGGACAGTCCCACAGTTCCATCCCTGCAGCCTCCTCCAACAAAGCACAAGGGCAGGGGGAGGCATTTCCCAGAGTCTCCTCCCAGGAATTGCCTTCTCCGAGCTCAAGGAACTCCCTTGTTTAACATGAGGATTGAAGAATTGTGGACAGCTTCAGTGTGATGGGGACCAAGGCATTCAGACAGCTCTTAAAAGGTATTTTAACCCCTTACTGGCACACTCAGAATGTACGATATCAGCACATCTGAAACTTGCTGTGCAGAGCCCATTTCTCAAAGGTAAATGAAATTCACGTAGAAATTGAGAACGTTAAATCTGCCATTGCAGGCACAGAGCATTTCTCAGCCATCTCAAGTGACATGGAGAAGGCCAAAACACTCTAAATACTTCACTTTTCATATTGGAACTCTGGGAAACACTAAGTACCCACAACCTTTACAGCCCCAAGATGCCACTGAAAGAAAGGTGCTGCTCCAAAGCCGGAAAAACATGAATTTTACTTCTACAAGTTCTCCCCTCACCAAGGAGGTGGCACATCCCAAAGTGGTATTGAACACCATGTAGTTAAAATTCAGAAATTTCTTGCTGCTTGCTCAGTTCCTAGGAGGCACTGTCACATTGTATTTAGACAGAGAATTTAGAAGTACAGCTATGAAAATTAAATTGAATGGAAGGGATAAACCAGATCTTTGCTCTGTACAGCACATGGGGAAGCAGCTCCCACCAGCCCTGGGCTCTGCACGAGAGCAAGGCCCCCTCACTTCACTTGGAGGATGGAAAAAGGATAATTTTTTAAAAGGAAAACACATTTTAGAAGTTGTTCTGGTCCACTGTGGACTTGATTTTCTTCCTTTTACACATTTGTAAGGGGTGTTCAACACAGCTGGGCACAGCCCGTCCATCAGGAGGAACAGACACACGTTGAGCTGCAGCCCCAAGAATTAAATGTGCCACAGGTCAGCCTGCAGAGGAGTCAGAGCAGCCTCTGCCACTGGAGCACACCAGGCTCAGTGTCACTCCAAACTACAATTGTGTTTTATAACCCCTTTTCACAGATGTAAATATCACAGCGGAGTGAAAATGGCCCCGTAGATTGATGTAACAACAAGGCTGAGATGATAAATTTGTTTTATAACATTAATGTTTAATCCATTGCCTTTTAGCACAAAGCAGCAGCAGGTATTACAGCACACCAGGCACTTGCTGAACACTCAAACTTTTGGGAGGCAGCCCCAGTAGCTTTTCCCTTTCCAAATATATTTTCTCTTTATGAATTCAGCAGAGAGTATCACTTGCCCAGTTTCAGCAAAACTGCAGCCAGATGTCAGCTTTGATCTCATCACCACATAACGAGGAGAGAGAAAGGACAAATAGGTTACACTGCACTTCAGCAAGAGGAAGAATTAACTTCACTGTTCCTTGCAGCACCATCTGGGTTTGGCAAAGTTAATTCTCATCCATGTCAAGAGTTCAATCAAGGAAATAATTTTGTTTTCTAAATGCTATTCCTTCCTGTTTCTTCTGGATACGTAATGCCTGATCCCCTGACCCACTCCTTCTGTCCTCATTATTCATACTTTAGGCATCTTGAAACAAAAATACTGCAGACAACTGCTAGAACCAGTGCTAGGCGTTTAAAGCATATTTTTAATATGTAAAGTAACATGCTGGGATGGATTTATCATCAAGAGTGAAACGAAAGGAGAAAACACAACATCCTACTCAAGGCTACAGGCCAGGAAAAGCAGAATGCTGCATTTCAGCTCTGGTTCTTGATGGATGCCAGAGCCCAGCACCCCAAAGACAGAAATTGCTCAGCAGCGCTGGGTGAGGCACTGCAGGACCAAAAGGCACAACTGCTCCAGCAGACAGAGCCCAAACTCTCAAACAAACAGAGTCCCTCTCACTTTTCTCCTCCAAGACACCACTGGGTCACTAACTCCATCCCTGGGTGCAATTCAGAGTCTCCAAAAACCAAAATGCTTCAACCCCACAATCTTTCACCCCAATGCTCCCATCAGTACCTTTTTCTTTCCAGGTGCCTCCACACAGCCAAGGAACCCTTGTGGTGCAGCAGCTCCTAAACCTTCATTCTCCTCCCCCTGGGTGGTTTAAATAGTGCTGGGGGGCAGAGCTGGAAGGCAGGTGCTTCCCATAAAGGGCTTTTTACACAATAGAAACCACAAGGTTGTGGGTCCCTCCATCAAACCCTCCCAAAAATGCTTTGCTATCAGCAGAAAAAAAATTAGCAAAGTTGCATGAAAACTTGATGCATTTCCATTAATGTTATTAATAACATTATTTTAAAATGTTGTGTTTTAAAGGTGTTATTCTTGGTTGTAGCAAGCTCTTCCTTCGAGGCGATCAATCAGTTATTACAAATAGGTTTGGTGGGGTTTTTTTTCACTTTCATACCTCTAATTTTTTTTGTTTCAAAATGTACAGCACTGATGTCTACATGATACATCCCACCACATCAAATAAATGCTCTGTGCTGTTCCCATCATAAACACAGAGTAAGGCAGGACAGTTTATAATACAATTTTCCATCAAACCCATTGCCAAAATCTGTAAGGACAGCTGCTAATTAGCAGAGATGTGAACCACCTCATTCTTTAGATCAAAGTGTCCCCTGTTTGAGTTTGTAATGAAATAGCCTAACACTTTGAAGAAGAAAATAATTATATTAATTAGGAAGGGGGGGGGGGGGGGAAGTAGTCAGTGTCTGTGGATTTGTCTGCGATTTTCCCTTTTAGCAGAATCCTATGGACCTTTAAATTCACTGGAAATGCTGGTGGATCTGAATTTCCAGGGAAATCGATTTCACATTTTCAAGTTTGCTCTCAGAACTCGGTGTAACTCTCTCCAACTTGTGGTTGCTCCATCCTTGAGGGTTCCAGACATCAAAACCACTTCACCTGCAATTGGAGCGATGGCCTCGTGTGTCCTGCGCTGTCGGCTCTCCAAACACCCACCAGGATTTTTGGCCACTCTTCATGTCCTTAGACAAGGACTTAAAACATGGCAGGGATGATCTCTGCCATGTTTGTCTCACTGATCAGATGAAATAAACAGAGAGAAAACGGGGATAAGGCAAATCTGAAGTGATTCCCCCATGGTAAATCACGTATTTGAAGCGCCTGGCAAGGCGTGAAGATGGTGTTTGTGGCTCCTGGGAATCTGTGGGAGATCTCCCACTGAGAGCTTGACCCAGAGGGTTTCTTATTGTTGGAGACATATGTTCCACCCCTCCTGCTGGGAGCTCGGTGGGGCTTTGCAGCTTGCCCGCTTCCCTGGCTGTCCCAGGGAATATCTGCAATGCAGGGTGAGCCTTGGTGGCAGAAGGACACCCAAACACACAAGGGAATTCATCAATCTCAGAAGGGCAGGGGGGAAAAAAGACCCTCTGTGGTATTTAAGGTGAATTCCTTGAGGATGTCAATCCACACCCACAGAGGGGCCAGGTCTGAGCCTGGCTCTGACAGTGCTGGGAGGTTCCCACTGGAGGTGCGGGAGTTCTGCAGGATGAGGTGACAGAAAGCAGCTCAGGATTTTCGGGGGATGGACAGCATTCTGTTGAATATTTGACCCCAGGAATGGCTCCATCACATTTCAGATGGCTGTGCTGTAAAGGGCAGGCAATTTCTGATGAGATGTGGGCTCCTCTGTAGTCAGAGGAGAGTTTTTAGCAGCAAAGCTCTGTTTGATCTCACTTCCACTGATGTTAACTGCTTTTATAGGTCATTTCATTATTGCCTCATTGTAGGAGATTGGAACTCATTAATATGCAGCAGATAAAGTCCTTTCCATTTTAACATGCTAATTTTTAGGTGTCCATATGGCAATAAAAGCAGGCTTTGAGCCATCCATCCATATCTTTATGTGTCCGTCTATATAAAAAACAATTTTGTGGTCTAGTGAGTAGGGCACTAAACTGGGAGTTGAAACTGGGGCTGTTGCTGTGTTTGCCATTGACTTTGGAGACAGGAACATGAACAGATTATTATGGGCTACACCAGGCTGTGAACTCCCCGTATGCCACCTACTCTTGAGCAATGCCCCGCTAAATAAACTTCTGCCCTGCGGAAAAGCAAAGGAATTCAACCCTTTAATGGAAAGTGGGGGCTGCTCCATGTTCATGGAGAGGCACCAAGAGAGCATGGCTGAGTTACAGCCCTGGACTGGTGCTTGCACTCGAATTTCACATCCCCAGGTGCTTTTTACACGGCTCCTGCATTTCCCTGCATTTTAGAAAAGCTCTGTGGGATCTCCGTGCATCCCTTCTTACTCTGTCTCGCGTGTTTGTACTGCTGAGCCTTCACCAGGCTGAAATCTCTCCCTAAAAGCTTGGGAGGGTGAGGGAAAGGAAGGAGGCTCTTCCTGGGATCCAGCCTGAGGCACCTATAAATTATAAAAGCAATGAATGCCATCTCTGACATTTGGAAGAAGGTGATTTCCTTGTAGGTGGGCAAAGAGATTTACAGCATCTTCAGGTGCCATAAAGTGCCACTGTTGGGCCCGTGTAGGCAACTGCAGATGCAGCCTCTTCGTTGCATTTCTTCAGCTTTTATGACTGAATTTCTACTCCTCTCTGCTCACTTTCTTGATCTATTTTCCCTGTTGGGTTTTAAATTTGTTTCCAAACAGATAAATGAGGTTGTGCTTTCTTTAGCTGAACGCTTTGGATGACACTGGAAGCGCTCAACCTGGTGGGAGAGAACAGCACGTTCCGGCTGAGGCACTGAAGATGGCTCCTGTTGGGATAGCTTAATTGCCTTTCTGCTAATTAGCTTTCTATCTAAGTCTTATTAATTTTGCTTCAGCAAAGTTGATCTGAGTCAAAAACCTGCTAAACTAGTATTTTTAAACCCTGCCTTTTATCTTCACCTCTACTACTGGTGCAGCCCCAGGATGGGAGAGAGAAAGATCCGAGTGTGGAGCTGTTCTGAGAGAGAGTCAAATAAATCCCAGGCCACTTGTGCAGGTCTGTGTTCAAAGAGCATCACCCAGAGTGGCCTCTGCTCCTGAGGACAAATGGACCCATCTGCTCTTCTGGCTGCAGAAAGGCTTCTTAAAAAATGGTAAACTTGCAATGTTCCACCCCGAGCCCGCAGCCTCTAAATTACTTTTCCTGCTGCAGGGAACATTTTGCCACGGGCAGAGGACATGGGCTGTGTAGCCTGCAAAAGGCTATTTTTGCATCCCTGTTATCTCTGGAAGTGGTTTGAGGCCACTCAGTGATTAAAGATCGGTCAACATGTTCTGCCTAAATGAGTGGCTGTTTGTTTCTCAGCTGAAGAGCTCTTCTAAACTGAAGCCCTGTTCACCAGGACAAAAAAGCTTCTATTCCTGAGCAAACAAATTAATAAGAATTTCCATCTTCTCATTATTTAAGTCTTTTTTTTTAACCCCCAAACAAAAACATTATCTGCAACCACTGCAGCTAAGAAATGACATGAATAATTCACTCTAATTTCACACCATTTAAGCTACTTTACTAGCCTCTAATTAACATGTGTAGATTATTTAAGGATGAGAAAATTGCTTTAAAATGCAGGTAAGAGGAAGCTGACTATCCCCATGTATTATGTGATTTGATGCCTTTTTAGAACCCAGCCATGCTGATGAATCTCCCAGGGTTATGGCAGCTGAAGACAAAAGTGTATTTTGTGAAGAGTGGGTTGAAGCTGTCCCTGCAGATCCCATGCAATGTCCGTGATTCTGTGGGGCTTGGAATTTTGGAGGGTAGTGTTTAATGCCACGTCCCCAGGCAGCAGAGGTCTCAGCAGTTCCCTTGGCTGATCCTTTCCCTGTCATCCCCAGGTTGCTCTGGAGCTGGGGATTCATTTCTTTCTCTCCTCCTTTGTCACCGGAGGGGACATCAGGAGAACAAATCAAACCAAGCCTTGCAGAGCACCAGGCCTGTATCCAGGCATTGCACCTGGCTCTGCAATTCACCCGTCTCATTTCTGTGTGCCCAGGGTTTGTATTTTTTCCTCTTTGAAAGCCCAGAGAAGCTGATCTGACAGACAGGAGCCAGCTCAGAACAAGGATCTGCCCTCCCGGGCAACTCGTGGCATCTACAATTCTGTCAAGGTGATGTGCTGAGGACAGAGCTGGCTGCCAGAAGGTCTTTAATCCCTTTTATTCCCAGGCCTTGTAGACAATCTGAGACTCCTTTGGAGCGGGATGCTCCCTGAAAATCCTTGCTCAGGAATGACTTGAAAAGGTGTGCAGATTTTTTCCTCCCATCTTTGAGGCTGCCTGGGGGATGCACCCATGTTCCCTGTTAGGAACAGCTCCTGTTTACCCCAAAAGCAGCTGTCTGGACTTGGAGAACAAACCAGAGCTCGGGGCCAGAGCTCTGCTGCTCCCTGAGAGCAGGCAGCTGCCAGGGGTAGAGCTAAAGCTCCATTGCACCCCACAAATGCACCTCAGCATCCTGGTGGGAATGATCAGCACTCTCACAGGGTGCTTAGGGGTTTACAGGCAGAGCTTTCCCAATGTTTTGCCAACAAACTGATTTCTGACCCTTGTTGGTTTTTTTTTACACTGGGATGTGCCCGTTCCCCTGTCGAGGTTTGTGCATACACAGGGTACAGAAATGTTTAGGACTCCCTTTCATGGAGTTTCCATGAAAGGAACCAAAAAACGTAAGTCTGAAGCAATCTGCTCCCTTAATCCTCTAAATTGGGAAGAGATTGGTGCAGAGAACTGGGCTGAGAGCTGGCCAGGGTGAACACTGAACTCATCTTAAGCTCAGAAAATGGGATAATTGTACCTGAATTGCCTTTCATAATTAAAAAGATGCAACAAACGAATCAGATCTCATCTTCAAATAAAATCAACCTGAACGCCAGGGTTTGAGCATTGCTGAAGGAAATGGTGGTTATCAGATTAATGGCAAGTGCATTTTCAAGCTGATTAGCTAAAAGCCCAAGAAAATGGAAAAAGAAACAGGCTGCTATTTAACAGCACGAGCTGAGCATTTTCATACCAGTAAATAAGAGGTAGGATAATAAAATCCTCATTAAGCTGCTGAGGCCTATTTGGTTTTGTTTTCTTTTTAAGGGAATATTTTAACTCTGCAAACAAGCAGGAGCAAAACTCGGGTTCACACAGGCTTTAATTGCCTGGGGATGCTTTCCAAGTCCAAATGCTTCTGAAAAGTTCCTCCTTGCCACATGCCCTGGATCTGGCTGATCCTTCTGGATGGAGCAGAGAGGCATTCTGCTGTGTGCTTTGGCAAGCATCCCCCTGATAAAACTCAGGATTTGATTTCAAGTTTGGATCACTGAGGGGAGGCTGTGCTGAATTCATTTCAGTCTGTGCAGGCGAATTCAGGAAGCTGCAGGCACCTTTGTAAGCAGCACCTATCCCTTCATCCCAGCAGCAGGGAGAGGTTTGATTGTCAGCTTGGTGGCAAGGATTCAGTGCTTTGGGGCCTGGAAGGCTCAGCTGGAATCACTCAGTTCTTGTTGCACAGGAACCTGCTGGGGAACAGCCCCTTCCCCTGAAAGGTTGGAACCCTGGACCCCAGTCCTGCAGGCAGTCAGTGCTTTGCTTATTTTCAGGAGCCTGCCCACAACTGAACGGGGATAAACACCTGCAGGATTGAAACTCAAATGTACAGAAGAATGAAGGATGAGGAGAGTTACTCTCACTTCACAGCTGCCCTGCTCTGCTGGCTCTGAGTTTATCTGTGCACAAGGCCAGCACAAATCATTCCTGATCTGGATCAGATGGGTCCTGCTGGGCAAGCACAGATCGAAGATTAATGATCACCAAGGCAGACCTGGGCCCCTCTGCCAGGAGAAGATGAAGCATCCTCTGGGGAGCCCTGGCTCTCTCTGACAACACTGGGAGCCTCTGCAGAAAGCTTGGGCCAGACAGCTGATTTTAGATAGCTGGAGTTAGGGCAGATGAATTTCCCTCCTGAGAAGGGAAGTGACTTGATCAAAATCAAACATGAAGTCCATAGCATAAATTAAGTCCTGTGATCAGGGAAAATACAGGAACAGGACTTAAATTGATGGGCAGTGTGTGGGGATTTGGATGAAGGGTGGTTTTGGCTTTTTCCTTTTGTAATTGAAAGATGAGTTTGATCAGAAAGATAAAGCTTGATAAAGGATGATTTGTAGGGCCTGTGGTAGCAGTAACGTTGGTTTCCCAGCTGAAATTTCAAAGCCTGGGCAGTGGAAGGACACAGTTATAATGAGCCACAATTAATTAATCATTAACTCTTTGTTTATTTGCCAGTATTGCTTCTTTCAGTTCTGCGCTGCTGGAGAGCCTTGGTGCAAATGAGGAAACACTTGACACCAAAATCTTCCATTTTAGCCTCCTAGGAAATGGATAGGAAAAAACCACCAGCTGGTTTTGGTAGCATGTCCCCAAGTTTTGGGGATGCTCCCAAAATCCTGGCTCAGTTCCCCCCGTGCCCTTTCAGGAGACCTGAACCATATCTGCATTTGGGCCAAAAACAGATGGAGAAGAAAACTGACCCAGGGTATTCCAGGTGTCCCTGTATCACTGTTGCATCTGTCATTTATTCCTCCCTCTCTCCACACTCTAGGCAGAGGGGAAACCTCATATTTCCACTGAACCCTCCAGTTCTCCAGCACCTGGGCCTAAGGGACGCTGGAAATGTCCTGATTTGCCATAAATTGGAGCTGGGCTGCAGTGGCCCAAAGCCAGGCCCTTTGCCAGGTGAGTGATGAGGGATGCTGTTTACCTGCAGCTCCCCCAGTCCCCTCACTGGGATGGTTTACACTCAGTCCTGCTATTCCCTGCTTGCTGTACCTTTACAGTCTGAGCTTTCAGACTGAGATGAAACCCATTTCACTTCACAGCAGTTTGAACACAGGTCCTTGAGTTGATTTATCTCTTTTATCCCTGTGCTGTTGGGTTCTCTTCTCTACTTTGCTCATCTCTCCCTGGTTTTTTAGCTACAGGATGTGACTGCTGTCTGAATTGTAATTTTCCACGCTTTCAGGCATGGTTAAGGCACAATAAAATCCTCACGCTGTATTTGGATCAAGGTGAATGAAGTTAAAAATAGTGGTTAAAAAAATAAGGTGGGTTTTTTTTTTTTCTCTATTTACAGTGCTGAGCATGTTCACATTTTGCTGAGGTTTTGAAAGTGGTTTTAATTGGGCACAGTGCTTTATGGCTTCCTTCTCCACCACTGAAGGTGTCTCCAAATACGAATAGAGAGGCCACATTCACTCTGAGTCAGCTGCAGCTTGGATAATGCCACAGGACAGCTGTTCACACAAGATTTTTTCCTCCCTGTGTTTGGTGGAGAAGCTGAGCTGTTTGCTTTGTGTGTTGAACTTGATGCCTTTTCTCTCTCTCTCTCTCTCTCTCTCTCTCTCTTTTTTTTTTTTTTTCTTCTTTTTTTTTCAGAGTGAAAAGTCCCACCTGATAATTCACTCCTGGCACAGTCGGGTGACACCAAACCCTTTCTTTCTGAGAATTCACAGAATCATGGAATATCCTGAGCTGGAAGGGACCCCCAGGATCATCCAATCCAGCTCCTGGCCCTGCACAGAATCCCCCCTAAAATCCCAGCCTGGCCATCCCTGGAGCTCTGGCAGCCTCGGGGCCAGGACCATTCCCTGGGGAGCCTGGGCAGTGCCAGCACCCCTTCTTTAGGACCTTTAAACCATTTTTGCAGCTGGCAGGAGAAATAAACCCTCTGAGAAAGGTAAAATTTGGCCCCTTCAACCAGGATCTTCTCCACCATCTTCCTGCATGGCTCCGTGCAGAGCCCTCAGGTGCGCACGGGAGAGGAGCTGGGACACGGTGATGGGACCAGGGACTGGCTTGGCACCATGAGATGTTCGAGGTTGTGGCAGTCATCCCCAGGGTGGCCACCCACTCACCAGTAGCCAGCTCAGCTCTGGGCTTTGTTTTGGGGTGATTTCAGGGTGATTTTAGGGTGTTTTTTTGCCCCTGTGCCTGGTGCTGGTGAAACTCTGATGAGTGGCCGCTGCAGGAGTGAGTTTGTGCCTTCTGAAGGTCACAGACTGGATCTGCTGGAGATGGCCCCTGCAAAATGTTACATCAACAGCAGCCGAGAGGGGGAAAACCAGGGAAAAGGACCTGTGGAGTTCACACTTGCACAGGGAGCAGCGGGGCCCAGTGTTATTATTAGCCAGCAGTGTGCTAGGCCATTATCTGCCTTGACAGCTCCAGACCTCCGGGCTGCCCCTCCAAACGCTGCTGCTGATGTGTTGCAAATGTTAAACAGCCACACTGCAATTATTTGTCAGCAATACAACTCCCCCTGTGCCCTCTGGCCCTCGGGCACGCACGGGGCCGTGTGGGCTCCATGGGAAATGCTCCACCAGGAGCAGAGAGCTCCTGTCGCAGTAATAAAAGCAGACAGGACTCAGTTTCTTCATGCAGAAAAGCCAATCTTTAATGTTGCAGCCCGTTTTTATACCGGTTCCAAGACCTCATGTAGAACCCCAGTTGGTTCATAATTTTCTTGCTATTCAATGCATTGGTTAGTAAATGACATTTACATGTCCATAAATCTCTTGGTTCCTGGATAGTTTACATGTTTTGTTCACTGATTCCTGTGGGACAGATCTCTTGTTTTCTTACAGGTGCAAACGGGTTTTTTTACCAGAATAGTTTATTGTGCTCACTGCCTTTCACTCTTATGATTTTTCATATGGGCAGTTACAACTTCCAACTGTTAGCTTAGCGGGTGCAGCAGGGCCTAAACCATATTTTATAAAGCCTTTCTTTTGTATCATCTCTACCTGTATGCAACAAGCTCCCCTCCTGTCTCCAGGAGCTGTTCCCCATCTCTGAGCCCTCTCAGCCTGGTGGAAGGTGTGACTCCAATTTTCTTTTACAAAGGATGCAGTTGCTCGCCCTGCTCAGGATTTTGTGTCCCCATGGCACAGAGCTCCCAGGATTGAGGGATGTTTCCATGGCTGGTCTGGCTGAAGTCAGGAAAAACAGCTGGAGATGAGAAATTGTTCCGTTTCCAAAGATAAACCCATGCTTGAATCACAGAAAATGCCATGTTGGAAGGGACCCACAAGGACCCAAAACCACCCCACGTTTTTAGGTAGATTTTGAGCACCCCCTGAAAGGATTTTTTGCAAGTCTCAGGCTGAGTTTCCAAACTCCCCAAAACCTCCAGGGCTGAGTTGTGGCTCCATCTCTGCTTGGCTGCTGCAGAAAGCCTTGGGGAATATTTCTGAAAGATCAATATAGAGAGGCTGGAGGGATCCTGGGCCTTTTTTGTGCTGTAAACTTTCATTTAAGTGCCAGATAAATTGGGGTCCTGCCCAGCCCTGAGGACTGACAGGATTGTGCTGTGTTTGCTGCACCTCCCACTGATTCTCTGATGACTGAATTACATCCATGATGGATATTTTTTGTAGATCCCACCCAGAAGGCTGAAAGTTTTCAGTTCTTAGGGGGATCTCATCCTGATGGCAACTTCTGAGTGAGAAACATTCTTTTTACTGCCAGAGGAAAGCAGCTCATGGCTTCAGTGTCTCTGCAGCCACCGAGCAGTGGCTGAGTAATGACTTGCCATTATTATTCCAGAAACGTGTCCACAAACAAACGGAAAGCCAACAAGTGGTGCTTTGGCAACATTTCCCAGCATTGATTTTTTGGGGAATTAAATTAGTCTGATTGGTTTATAAATTTCATCTGTGTGCAATGGGCACCAGAATCCCCTTTCTTTCCTGCTTAAGGTGTGCCATGAAATTTTGTTAAAATCTTTTTTTGACATTTACTCACGCAGAATTTTTTAATTTTTTTTTTTTAATCAGCCTCATCTTATGCAAAATGCTCACGGAAGCCTCATGGAGGGAAAAATGTTTAAGTCAGGAGTTTGAAATTAATGAGTGGCAATGCTGTCTTTCATCCCATTTCTTCTGCCCCTGGCCCATCAGAGGTCACCTCAACAACCAGCACGTGAAATTAGACCAGGAGTAGGGTTTAGATTAATTAGAAAGAGATCTGGATCAGGTATTATCTGGTGCTGAGCCACCTCTGAATAAAGTCAAATTATCCACTTCAGAGCTGCTCATTATCTGCCCACATTTTTGAGTGAATGATGATGGTTTCTCACTTGGAACACAGTAACCTCCACTTAGATCCTGGCATTGCTGCTGTGCAGAGCATGTGGTCAGGCACCCACAGCACAGCTCTTATTTGGATAAAATTAGCTTCAGGAAACATATCACTGAAATATTTTCTGCTCCTCTGCCATGGCATAATTTGGTTGTTTTATGCTCTAGTAAATAACAGCTAAGCTCAGGTGGAAGAGGAGACAACAGGCCAGGCTGGTCTCACTCCCCACATCACCAAATAGCACAGTCAGGAATGGTTCCTCTGAGGTGGGCTTAGGAAAAAAGGGCTGGCCAACAGGTTTGGGAATTTTCTGTCTCCTTTCCCAGCCCTCAGCTTTATGAATGACGCCTGAAATGCTCACAGCAGGTCGCAGTTAATGTACATTTGTACATTACCTCTGCTCTGTGTCGCAGTCGCCTTGGATGCACAAAGGAGGTTTGGAAGTTTGGGAGAGTTTTGTGTTTTGCACACAAAAAATGCACGCACAAGCTGAATAAGGCTGGGTTTGGGTAGCCTTAAATCAACTAAATTCAGGCACGTGAGTAAAATATCAAAATCCTGCCCTCCTCTCTGGAGCTGGGGCTGTGCGTGGACCATAAAATCTCATTCCCAGATTTCCCTGCCACAGGAGCACAGGGAGGAGTTGGGCTTACCCCCATGGCACATCCCCTCCAAAGTCAATTCTGTGTTTAAATCACACTGCTTTGGCTGACTTCAGAGCTGCTCTGGGAGTCTTTGTCTGGAGGCAGGAGAGACCCTGGATTAAAGCTGGGTATTCCCAAAAGAGCCCCAAGACTGGAGCACAGCATTTAAAAGGAGGATGACAGAACAGGATGTAAAGACTGAGATGTGTAAGGACACTGTGCTGCCACCTGGGACTATCTCATTATTCACAAAATGCCAGCTCCTTGATTCTTCTAAACAGCATCAGCCCTCCACTATTAATTTAAGGAAATGACTGCAAAGAATAGATTTTGTTCCAACATTTAAGTGGCATGTTGCTCTTTTCTCCTTGTTTTCCATGCCTGTTTCTGAGTGCTCCTCTCCCCACTGACTTTTGGGCATGTTCTGAAAGGTTAGACCTTGAGAAAGGATTGAAATATATTTATTTTTAAGCCACACACACACACACACACACACACATACACACACCCCTCCCCAAATCAAAAGGGCACCTTGAAATATGAAGGAATATTTCATATAACTGCAAGGTAAAGGAGACTACAGTTTTGTGGATTGGCCATGCCCACCTTTTTAATTCAAGGACAAAAGATGAACTCTAGCTGTACTAGTTCCCTCATAGCAGAGTTTTTACGAATGTAATTACATTTTTCTCCTTTTTTTCCCCTCTGTCTATCCCGCTCTTTCTGTACTTAAGAAGATTTCTTTGTTTAGAATTATAATGATTTCTGTTAGAAATTATATTCATTTCAGCTCCCGTCTTTTTGGAGTATTGATGGATCCCGTTAAAGGGCAGCTCTGCTTTGAGCAGAACTGGCTGAATTTTAATGGTACATAAAAGGATTTCTGCATAATGGCAGACTTGAACAGGGCTGAGAGAGGGAGGTGGTTTTTGGTTTTCTTTAATCACCCTGGGGATGTGCAGAAAGCCCCCTTTGGCAGTTTTTCATCCTCACATTCTGTGCTTTCCATCAGCCCCATGCTCTGTCCATCCATCCCTGTCTCCAGCAGTTTCCAGCTGCAATTCAGGCAGAGATAAAGCTCCCACCACCGTGCATTAATTACCACCATCCTGCTGCCCTTTCTGGAGAGTGCTCGCTCCTCATGGATGGTGCTTTCATCCACCACTTACCCACCAAACTCCAGGTTCCTGCTCCAAAGGGTGAGAGGTGCACTGGACACATGGACACTCACCAGCAGCAGCATCTCTGGCAGTGTGGACTTTGCTAAAGGCCTGGTGAAGTCACAGATTCACTTGAATTTTATATCTTTTTGTGGTATAAAACGAGTTCAATCCCCCCTGTGTGTTCACGTTACCTCAGGGAAGGGTGGGAGCTGGAAGCTGGGTGAGGAAAAGGGGGAAAAAGAGCAACCGCTTTCAAGAAAGCAAAAAGCAGACATGGCACATGGCAAATCTCAGACAGATTTGGAAGATCAGCTTGCTGAAGGCATTAAAATTATAATAAAATAATAATACGAACTGCCCTGGGCACATCAGGAGCCTTCCTGGGAGTCTGGAAGGCAGGGAAGGGTGGTGGAAGATTAATTGGGAAGATTAATGATGGACCCCAGTGTTCCCAGTTCTGGGAGTCAAGCAGGGCTCCTCACCAGAGCCTTTTTGTGGGAGGGACGAGGCAGAGGAGCTGAACTGCTGGTGGGAAGGGTCTGGGGAGGAATGAGAGAGATGAAAAATAACAAATTGCCAGCAGCAGATGGGCTTCACTCATGAGTTCTAATGGAACTCAAAACTGCTCTTAATGGGCAGGGTGAAAGTCTGAGATTTTCCTCATCCTCAGCACAGAGAAGGCAAAAGTTGCAACTGATACACTGATTTTTTTAAGGCTGAAGGCGAGTCTGGAAAGCTGCAGGACTTCAGGGTGCAAAGGACAAAAGTTATGCTAAAAAATGCAATTAAAAGACTGGGATAAGGATGGCAAAATAGGAAAGAGCAGGGCTTTGCAGAGAGAAGCTGTGCCTTACCAAATATTTCCTGAGAAATCAGAGTGGTCATAAGGGTAGTCTGGTGGCTGCAATAATCTGGGGTTCTCAAGAGCTTTCAGGCAAGTTCTCTCCCTAAAGGTTCTTAAGAAAAATAAGCTGAGGGGGTAAGAGAGAAGGTCCTTTAGTGATTTACTTAGTGAGCAAAAGCTCAGAACTGTGGTCTCACCCTGCGGAGCCTGGGGCTGTCGGTCAGGGCTCACAAAAAAAACCCAAACATGCAGAGCTGGGCCAGTCCCATTTCCTGGCCAAATGAGTTTGTTCAGGGCAGGAGAAGCTAAAAGGAAGGACCTGCAGAAGCTTCTCGTGGTTCTGAGGGAGTGGGGGATAAAACAGAAGATGAAATTCACATCTTAAGAAATGCAGGATAATGACCACTGTGAAAAAAACAACATTAATTATAACCTCCACAGTGATGAGCTGCAGATTAGCTATTAGCATTCAGGGCAGAGATTTGGGGCTTGCTTTGAACAGCGCTATGGAAACAATAGCTCAAGGCTCGGTGGGAATGAGTCAGAAGGTACAGAGAATTTTAGAAATTATTAGGCAAGAGAACATAGCAGGAAATGTAATTAAGCACTGTTCAGGCTCCTTGAAAGCTGTGCGTAGCTTGGGTTCCCCTGAGAGGGAGAGGAACACGAAAAAGCACACCCAGAAAGGCAGTGACGGGGCCTGGCAGCCCAAAACAGCTCCCTCATCGAGGGGCTGAAGGAGCAGTGAGGCTTCTTGCCTTCTCATTATGCAGGGAGCTGCTGGCCTCCCACAAAACAGGCCCCAAGTCCTTCGAAATAAATAGAAGGTGATTTTTTTTTTTTCTCTGGCACAGGGCATCTTTGAAGTGCAGAACTCATCGCTGCAGGGTTTTGTGGGCGCCACATCCAGCCACGCTAAAAATCAGCGGGTAAATTAGTGCAGGGGAGGTGTTCTGGGGATAAATGATAAATCCTTGGATGGGAACAGCCTCAGAAAGCTGGGAAGGTGAACCAGGGAATGGAGCAGTGCTCATTTAACCTGTCCTTGAACATCTGGAAGGAGCAGAGGTCAGAAAAAGCACCCAGGGCAGAGGGGGCTTTGTGCTGCCCTGACTGCAGCTGGAATTCTGCTGGAGAAACTTTATTTACTTGGGAGAAAGAAGCTAAACCTCACATTACAGAAACCAGTCTTCCAGGTGGACCCCAACAGGCAGCAAACAGATGGATTTTCTGTTGTTTCCTCTGCGTTCTGCCTTTTCTGGTGGTGTCCTTGTCTTCTCATCACCCTGGTTTTCTCTGCCTGCAGGACCATGTGATTGCTCCTCTTAATGACACATGGACAACATGAAGTGGCCCCCCAGCTGATCTTATTTAATTTATTTCTAATTATACCGTTTTCTAAATGAACCTGGCACACTGAGTGTAATTCCTCCGTTGTTGTTGTTGACTTTGTTGGGACTCTGTGGGGTGCCAATGGAACAGCAAAGGAAATGCAGAGTTTTGGAATAGAAAATCTGAAGCCAGTCCCGAGCTTGTGTTGGGATTTTGTCGCTCTCAGTAATCAGTTGAAGTTTGGATTTGCTGTTTCTCTCAGCTTTTGCCTCTGGCTGGGTGGCACTGGCACTGTCACACATTGCAGAGGACACCGTGGGGCTCATTCCGTGTCACTGCAGGTCACTTGGACCTCGGGAGCCTGAGAGCACTCCTGCCCTCACCAGCAGCCACCCTTTAGAAGAATTTAGAAAGACAGATTTTCATGCTTTTTTTAAGGGTTGCTCCCTTCTGGCCTTTCCAAACTCCAACCTCTGACACTTCATTTTCACCCATGCCAGGAAATTTTGTATATTCTCCATTCAGGGTGAGATTTTACTTGGCAGCTATTCTTTCCATATGGCTTTTTTTTTTTTTTTTTCCTACACCAGGATCACATAAAGCTTTAGAAATTAAACCTTACAATTCCTTTCCATGGCTTTCACAGTAGTTCTACTTCGTGGAGGGGAAAACAGTGGGAGCTGGAGGTGATGTGAGAGTGGGAAAGGCAACATCCCCGAAGACAGCTCAAAACCCACCCTTCACTTGTTGGTTTTTTGGGATGCTCCAGGATGTTCCTGGAGCTCGGGAAGCAGAGCTTGCTTGAGGAACAGCCAGTTTAGCAGCCAGGCTGAGCTGTCCCAGAATCGAGAGGCAGGAAAGCAGCTTTGCTTCCTTAGACTTTCTGGAGCACGTTCCCTCTCCCTGGGGACCTGCAGGTGACACTGATTTAGTTGTAGGAATGATATTGGCAGGCTGTGTCACTCCATTAATCAGGTAGGTCATACCAGAGACCTGAGACAATAACATCCCTGTCGTACACAAAGCACACACACACACACACACAGAGGGGGAAAAAAAAAAAAAAAGATGAATTGTTGAGTGAATCAGTTTTAATCTGAATTAATGCTCCCATTCAAGCCGTGGCTCTGCTCGGGTGAGGAACGCCGGTGCATTTCTAATTGCCTTTCCACACGAAATTGCCAGCATAACCTGCTGGCAGGAGCCAGGAGTGCTGAAAAGAGGACAAAGGGAAGGGCTTGTGGAGGAGGTGGGGAGCAAACCATGTCTGCTGTGAGGCACAGTTGGGCTGTCACCCGGGGGCTGGGTGACAGCAGACACTGAGCTGCGAGGGGAAGGGAGCCCTGCCGGCTGGGGACAGCACCAGCAGACGGGGAGAGATGCCTGCTGCTGCCTGCTCCGAGCTGCCCCTGTTCCCCTGTGCCCTCATCCTGCCCACCCCTGTCTCACCGAGCTCAGGGCTGCACATCCAGCCCCTTCCCAGGCCCCTCTCCAGCCAGACTTACGGGTGATGCTGGAGAAATTAAATATTGAAAGGTTACAGCTTGTTAAAAATCCAGTGGGGTCCTTGGGTATTTTCACTGTTTTCATTGCCTTGTGCCCAATTGCTGCCTGCATTAAAGGGAATTTTTGGAGAGGGTGTGCGCAATAAGACCACTGAGCAAATAGCTGCTCATGTCCAGTTTACATCACCAGAGTGGCTTTTTAGTCTTTCTATTGTCTCTAGGATTATTAATTATAATTAATTTATTAAGAATGTTTCTGAGCTCAGAATAGATGTAGAGAACAGAGCTGGAAAAAAGGAAGAATTTTATTTTGTTGAAGTCGGTGCCCAAACAAGGATGGGATCCTGTTCAACTCCTTGCCCCAAACTTTGAATCATTGAAAGGCATGATTTCACCTCAATCCTCTCCCAAATCCTACGCTAATGACCAACCTTCCTGTTTCCAGCTCTTTCTAAGTGCTTATCAGGTGTGATAAGAAATTCCAAAGTGGGTATGAGTAATGCTCCAAAGGAAAATAAAGGTATAAAATCAAGCAGATCTCCAGGAACACCTTCGGGTTTGTGATTCAGCACTTCCTGAAAGGCTCAATTCATCACAGGCAGCACTGATTGGCTCCACATGAACTTCCTCTCTGAAAGAAATCCCTTGCCTGGTTCAGGGAGCAGTTTTAATCTTGATATCTGTGGGAGAAAATCGATCCAGCACCTCCAGCCATGCTGCCTGGCTGTCTTCGGAGTGACTGCATTATAAACGATTGCAATGAATATTTATGGGGGATGCTTTGCAGTTTTTTACTCACTTCTAATCTCTGAGTGATGATCTAAGAGGGCTGGTGTAGCTGCTCTTCCATCTGTCCTGGTGATAGACGTTAATAAGGCGCGCACAGAACCTGGGGTGGGTTTGGAAAGTCTCTGAAGTCTGCAGTTCCTGCACTTCACAGCTCTGCAATCCTGCAGGAGGAGACAAACCCACCCTCCAGAGAAATCATTCAAAGGGGCTGATGCGATCGGTGGCTCCCACCAGCAGCAGAGCTCACCGGGTCTGCCTTTCCTGGTGCAGACAGGGAACGCCAAAGCTCATCCCCAAGCACCAGGAGCAGCAATTCCCCTCTCCTCATTCCTCTGGGAGAGGGAGCCCTGAACAGCAGGATGGGTTGGAGAAGCAGCTCTGCAGGGAAAACGCTTTGAAATGAGTGCTCCCACAAAATACCTGAGACACAGGGTTGGACTTCACTAACACAGCTGACTCAGAGGCGGAAATATTTACTTGTTCTGTGCTTCTGAACAACAAAATTTGCCTTCCCGGAGTGCAAATGATGTCAGCTATTGGCCTTTGTCTGCTTTGTGCAGCTTCAAAGATGGGGGAGATTTTTGAGCAGCCTGATAAAGTTGTGTAGGAACATCTGTGTGAGTTTTGTAGGAATAATCAGGTCTCTTAACAGATTCCACTCACCAGCTCAGAGGAGAGAAACGCTCCTGCAGATCCCTGAGTGGGAAAATTCCATCCCATTTGACTTCAGACTCCCAGGCATCCAGGAGCCCAGATAATAGGTGAGCTCAGACAGGGGGATTCAATTTGCTTCGGATCAGGAAGAATAAGAATTAAGGTTTCTCTCTTGGTCAAGGTCAAATTCTTCTTCCTAACATGAGTCTCCTGGAAACTCGTGGCTTTGTGAAAAAGCACATGGAATAAAGGAGACATTGCAGCGCAGAGAGGTGGGAGGGAGGGAGCAACACAGGGCTGAAGTTGGCTCACCATCCTCTTGTCCTTCACCCCAAATTACACCTTGTGCCGACAGCACCACACACCAGCCAAGGCAGAACAGCCTCCTGTGTTTCATGGTGGCAATAAAAACCTCTCAAAGCAACCTGTCTCTGTCTCCAGTGCAACAGTCTGCACTATTTATGAGTCTGCTCACAACAAACAGCTGAGGGAGCTCTCTTTGGGGGCTCATGGTTCAAAGGGGCTGGCAGCTTCCTTTGCTTTCCCATATTCTTTACCTGAAGCACCAGAAAACCTCATAAACTGCATGTTGCCGAAGCAGGCAGAGCCAAAAGGTGGCTGCTGCTGCTGCTGCTGCTGCTGCTGGGGAAACAGTTTGTAGGAAATAGGACAGAAGGTTCAGCAGGGCAAAGGATTCCACTCAGCTTCCAAAAATACACACTGTGATTAAAAACAGCTTTAGGGCTCACCCTGCATCTCGCAGGACCAGAGGAGCTGGCAGGAAGGCCTTGGGGAGGGATGGGGACAGTGTGGAGGGTCCTGGCCTCACAAACACGGCAGCTTTGTGGGACAGACCCTCCAAGGGACATCCCCCAGCGCGTGTCCCGTGCCCCCAGCACTCACAGGATGCTCTGGTGTGCCTCGGGGCACAGACAGGGTCACAAAGGCCGTGCAAGAACACTTCCCTGTGCAGAGTACCAGGGGATGGCAAAGATTCCTGCACAGTCTGTCTGTCTGTCCTGGAGAAGCTTTTTTGTCACTGCCAAGCAGCCCGACATGGGAAGAAACCTCTGTCACCAATGTGCAGCAGAACCAGCTGCAGAGGAGGGTGATGAGAACCGTGTCCAAATGAAGCCACTGGGGGAAATTAAACTGCTGGTAACGACCTAGATTGGAATTTGGCTGTAGCACAGGGACTAATGCCTGATTTTCCTTTGGGAAGTGCAGGGAAGCTCGTCAGAGATGCCCAGGCCACCCTGCAGAGGCACCTCCAGCACATTGCCCTCAGCCCCAGCCCAGCAGATTGAGGCTTTGATGGCTGGGGAGAGCAAGGAAGTTTAGGCAGATGGATAAGCAAAGGCATCAAGCTGGAGGCTCTAAAGGAATATGGGATTTTTGTTTGCTGCAGCACATCCAGTGCATTAGATTCCATGTGGGGCCCTAATAACTTTTAAATTAGGTGCTTTAGGACATGGCCAGATCACTACAGGTGAGAGAATTGGTCTGGTTTGAAGAAGCACTGCTCATTACTACAGATTTCCACTGCTCAGCTGGGACGTGGTAATTGACTGGAAGTGTGCTCCTAGTCCAGTGTAACGGGAAATGTGATTATTTTGAGAGTGCTGGTCACCAATTCCTTCACACAGACCCTGAAAATAATACTCAGCTGACATGAAATTCTTCAAACTTGGAAATAAGTTAGGCTTAGCTTGATTTGTGGGTCATGCAATTCAAGCATTAAATCTTGTTTAAAGACAAGGGTAGAACCTTTTGCAGGAGGAGCTCTGCAAGCAGAGAGAGGAGATCTCTGTACCAAGGGCTCTGAACCACATGAATGAATGCAGAGAATGCACAGTTTACATGAGGTACAGGCCTCATGCTCAGCGTGATCCACTGAGTGATCATTAAACAACTACAAACCTGATCAGCTCGAGGAATTTCTGGGAGTTCTGGGCCATCTGTCTGAGCCCTGTGCATAGGATAAAAATTGTCAACATGCATTAGATCCCTGGATATATAGAAAGATCAAACCAATTGCCAATAAAACTGTAAGAAATGAACAGAAAAAAATCTGTGTACTGGCTCAGCTCTGGCTGTAGGAACTATTCCCTGGAGCAAGGCAGGTGGCTGCCACCCTGGCTTGAGCTGGAGCAGAATGAAACTTCTTTCCTGAGAGTGGTTTTCTTAAATTCTTGCTCTTGAACGAGTCTGCAGCTGCAGGAGGTCTCACACATTTTGGGCTGCAGGGCTCAGCTCTCACCAGGTGAGCAGCACTGATCTGTGCTGGGGCTGATTGCTTCTTTCTCAGACTGCACCACCACTGCCATTAATATTCAGGCATTTTGAATTCCAGTGCGTTGCTCCCTCCCAAAGCTGGTCGGGGATGGGACTGACTGGAACACTTGCACAGAACAAGCACTCCAGGGAATGAAAAGAGCCCCTCTTTTTATTCTGGGCAGAGCCAAATGAGGAGGATCCTCTACAATTTCCAGAGAAAACCCTCTGGCAGGCAGATGTGATGGGGGCCTGGGTTCATGTGTGTGTGCGTTGGGGGAAGATGCTGTGAATTCACAGCCACAGGGCTGGGCTTAAGCCCAAAATATATGCAGAAATTCTAAATGCTGCACAGCACTTTCTGTGCTCAAAGCATGTGCTGGAGCACAGGCAGCTGCGTGGTTGGAGGAGGGGGAAATCACATTTATTTCCTTTTGACAGATCCATTTTACGAGGGTTATCTGCTGCACTAAGCAAATATTTAAATAAGGTGGCCCTGAGAATATTACAGGATGATTTACTACAATGCAGATCTTATCAGAGATTCATACATTGGAGGGCCTGAAGAACATGTACTGATTGCTATTATTATTATTATTATTTTTGTTGTTATTATTATTATTATTTGATCTTTATTGGTGCGGTGTCTGGTGCCAGCCCTTGGACAGGGTGGTTGCAGCTGCTGGGATGGGGTGGGCAAGGGCTAACCCCCAAATCATCACACCAGGCTGGGCTGGGGCAGCCACAGCTCCCGGCAGCACCAACCACTGGGATAAATCCACCCAGACACAGGCTGGGAGTTTGTCCTTGAGCTTCAAATACTCTGAAAAACCCCATTTCTCTGATTTTCTGCATGAGAAAGGCAAGAGCTTCCCCTGCTTTATTCCCAGGAAGGAGGGAGATGAAGCATTTGGTGGCAGCAGTGCCACCATCCCACCTGCCCACCCTGCTGGCTGTCCGTGCAGAGCCCAGGCCCAGACACACATCACTGCTCAATTGTTCACCTTCTCCCAGGGAAAAACCATGCCAGAACCGTGGAGAGGGAAAATTTGGCGTTGCCTGTGTGCCTCGAATGCCCTCTAGTGCTGCTCGGGCAGGAGTTGGAGCTGCCGACAAAATTCAATTCGCATTTAGGATTTTATTTTGTTAATTAAAATGCTTATTGATGACTGGAGAGAAGCTGCTGCCTGGCCAAGAAACAATATCCTGAGTCAAATAGCAGGGAAGCAGTTGGAGAGAGTGATTTCATCAGCAGCAGATGGGAAATGGAGCTCTGCAATGCAAACTGTTCCGTCAGGTTGTCCGAGGCCGTTTGTTAGGATGGCAAAGGAGCTGCCAGCTCTTTGCAGCATTAAACATTTTGCATCCTGGAGAATTCCAAGGTCCTCGATGTGCTAGACCAGTCAATATCAATTTGTTGGCTTGTGGAAGCACACAGGCTTTACATCTTTATCAGGCTCTGTGTTAAATTAAATCCCTCCCTTCCCAACTCGCAGCTCTCCATCTGCATTTATAGAGCTTTGTTTAATACCCCGGAGCAAGCCCAGCTTTCTTCTTTAAATAAATCTTGGTGTCTAAATTGTCATCAGAAGGCTTGAGATTTAAAACAGGTGGGGAAAACAACAATAACTTGCTTTTAGGCTGTAGAAGTAGTCATTGATATTGCTTTTTGTGATGCTAAGTATTTCCAGAAGAATAAGCTCCTTCTTGCCCCAGAATTGCTTCATGTTAGGGAGAAAAATCTCCTCTCCCCATGCCCATTTCCAGACTCAAATTCCTGCTTGGGCAAACCCTGTGGCAGTCCCACTTTTCTAACAAAAATATTATTTTTACTCAAGAGTTAAATATCTCATTGAGACTTTGTTTCCCCAAGTCCTGGTACCTAATCAGCCTGAGCAGGTCCATGTGAATGACATTAATTTTAAGGTGTGAATTTTAATAGACAAAATGCAAGCCCCCAGTCACCCCTGGAAGATTACTCTCCATAAAGGTGAAAATGAATGAATTTTGATGAAGGTGGTTTTATTTTAATGGTATTTCTATACCACAAATCATCCTGTAGGCTCCAGGATGTTTACAAAAGAAAATTATTATGAGATTTTTCTTTAATGCCCAAGATGACTGAATCCTGGACATGGGGAATAAGAGAGTAAGATTATGCAGTGTATGACACCTCTTCATTTTAGATATTTTGTTCAAATAAAAATTGTTAAATTTGTGGGAAAATCAAGTATAAGTTGCCTGTTATCCTCCTTTTCTTTATGGAATTATAGTCACATCTCTCTGTATTTTCTGCAAGTTTCTGTGCCAAGACACAGTGGTTTTCCAGGGTGTGCTGTGCTTCCTGAAAAATCCTGATTGTTATCTGCTGGCTTGTGGAAAAGAGGGAGAAATACCTGTGGATTTTAGAAATAATCTACCTGCTTTCTTAAAATGAGCAGATGGGGAAAGAACACCCTGAAACCTCAAGGAATGGGGATTTTAAGGTAGCACAGGCTAAAATCCCCACATCTATTTAACAACAGTGGCCTCTGGTGGAATTCTTCCTAAGTAAGGGAATTTGCTGGAGGATGGAGACATCTGGGCTTGGCAATAGTTGTGGATTGGAGCTCAGGAACACACCCTGAAGCATTGGTGCTTCCAAGCAGGTCGGATTTTGGCTTTTCATTAACACTGACCCAATTCTAGCACGTGCCTCAGCGTGTGTTTAGTGCTGCTGCATTCCTAAACACTTGGAGATTCCGGGGTCACACTGCCTTAGTATGCTCCTTCCTCCTAGTATATTCCAAAGGTAGTTCAGGAGACCTGAGAGTCCAATCTGGGTTTTCTTTTTCTTTTTCTTTTTCTTTTTCTTTTTCTTTTTCCTTTTTCTTTTTCTTTTTTTTTCTTTTTCTTTCTTTCTTTCTATTTTTCTTTCTTCTCCTTCTCCTTCTCCTTCTCCTTCTCCTTCTCCTTCTCCTTCTCCTTCTCCTCTTTTTTCTTAGACATTGACTTGTATTTCCCAAATAGGAAGAGATCTCCCCCTCAGATTTTTGCCTCTCTGTTGCATTTATAAAATTTCCAAATTCGCTGGGGGACATCTGAGTGACAGGAGACAAAGATAGAGAGAAGAGCAGTCTCCTCTTAATGCCACTAAAAATCTTTTAGGATTAGAGAGCCACCACAGCTCCTTTCTTAGGCTTTGGTTTGGCAACCTGTTCCCAATTCCACGAGCGTGTAAAGCATATGCTCGCCCCCGAAGATCCACTTCCATCCCATCTGCCTCCAGCCAACTGCTCGCGTGTTTGCTTTTCTCAGGGCAACCTTTGCATCTGCTGGGATTCCCTGCCAAAATCGCAGCCTCCCTCTCTTGTTTGGACACCCGGCCTGACTCCTGGCACTTGGAGCTGCGCCTTGCCAGGCCTAGGCCGGGCCTTAAGCCATGAGGTCACGTTGCTCTGTAGCGCTCACCCACGCCCTTCTCCATTTTAGAACTCGTTATGATACGGCAGAGTTTCATTCGATGTTATCGCCGCGGTGTGGTTGGAAGGAGCTGATCAAAGTGAAATCCACTTTAATGAGCTTTTCCCAGTGACCTGAGCGCGCTTCCATGAGAAACCTCCCTGCGTCAGGCAGGCCTAAGGGATCTGTCAGGAGGCACAGACCCCTCCCAGCACAGAGGACACCGTCAGCATTCCCCCTGCAGCCTGGCAGCGATCTGCCACGCGAAATGCAGCTCGGGATACGTTATTCTTTCCTCAGCCAGCCCTTAATGGCTGCAGCTCCAGGCCAAATCCAGGATCCTAAAATGAGGCCGTCAACATCACCCAATTACTGCTGTTATTAAAAATGCCAAGTGTAATCATAATAATAATTAGACACTTATTATGCAGCGCTGCCTAAGGAATAGACTCTAAGTGTGTAAGATGTCATGCAAGCCCTATTAGCAGAGCTGGGCAATCTCACCATCTCCACAGCACTGCAGAAGATAAAATTGCATTTGAATGTGAATTGCGTGCATAAATCCAGTTTTCTCAGCCCGTCACCTTCTGAGGGTTTATTTTGTGTTTGGTCGTGGGTTTGGTTTTGGTTTTGTTTTTTTCTTTTGTTTTGTTTTGGGGTTTTTTTTCTGTCTTGTTTGGTTGGTTATTTAATATTGCAGCTGGTTGTACCTTTTCTGAGTTTACCTCCTGCCACTAATGTCCTCACAGCGACTCTGAGCATCCAGAGAAATATCTCACTTTGATCTGTTATTTATTATCAAACAGTTATCCAGACAGACAAGTTACACCCACAGTGAGTTGGTGCCTCACATGCCAGAAAAGCAGTGGTCCAGAAGAGAAGGAACACACTCAGCACCAGATGCTTTTTATTGACTTCAGGCAAATACTTCTCCCTCCTTGGGCTTCTGTTGGGCCTAAACCCCACAGCCTTTGAGAAAACTCTTGAGTAAAAGTCCTAGAGAAATGTTCTAATTTAAAATGTCATAAGTGTGCTAATTATGTTGAAGATTACCCTGTCCCCAGCTGATCTGTTCCCAAATTGTCATTTGAAAGATTCCAGTTCCTTGCAAATGTATTTGGAAGAAGCTGATATGGCTCCTTTGTCCCAGTCTTCTGCATTGCATCCTAAGCACAATCTCCCTGGTTTTGCAACATTCAGGCAAAATCACAGCTTTTGAAAGAGATTAGGTGGTGTAACTTGGCTCCAGCCATCGTTCAATCCTGGCATCTGTTTTATTGCTTTATATATTGTGGAATTGAGGGAGATTATCTTCTAATTATTCCCTGTAGTCTGAAAGACAGATGGAAGGGGGGGAAAAAAAAAAAAAGCAAGCAAATTGTTGTTTCACCAACGTGCTGCCAGTATGTGCTCAAACTTCAATCTCTTTTCTGGTCGTTGTCCCAGACATGACAGAAGTGCAGGAATCATCTGCAGATGGGATATGGATCTGTAAGACAAGGGTCAATACAACTCCACACAGATTGTACTTGCATGAGTGGCCACAGAATATTCAGGGTTTATATTTGTTTTCTTTTTCCAGGATTTAATGGTCAGGAAAGAAAACCTGTTGAGTCCAAGAAGACTGTGCAGCCAAGCTCACCCAGCCTCCAGCAGAAGCTTGTTTAGCATTACTTAGAGACAACGTCTGAGGTAACTTTAGCCTGGCCTGCCCCTACTGCACAAAGCCACCAGTGCCACCACAGCTTAGCTCAGTGGGAATCAACCTCAACTGTTTATTTTTGGGGTTGTCTGGAATGTGGATTTAGGCCTAGATTTTGATTTTCTCCATATCTTTGTGTTGGCATAGTCACGATCTCTTTGATTTTCCAGATGGGCAAAAGTTCCACATGGATTTGAGGTGGAGGCATTTCATTTTCACATTTTCTATTCAAAATCGCTCCTGCTCTGCTGTGGGGTCACAAAATGAAACTTTTCTGTGGGGACAGGGACGAAGAGCAAGAGGGGCAGTTTATATGATGGCAGGGCCCAGATGAATGTAAGAAAATGCAAAACAAGGTAGGGGGAAAACAATCCAAAAGGAAACTGAGAGGACACAAAGATTCAGCAGAGGAAAATGCTGAGTTTATAATCAACACATTTAATTTGGCCTAAACTTGATCTTCAGGTACCCCTGGTCCTTTTTGTCCCAAAAAAAAAGGGATAGAGGTGCTCATGGGGTGCTCCTGCTTCTTCCAGAAGCTGCGAGCTCAGGGCCCACCCTCCCCAGGCACATCCCCGAGGGAGGGGAGCTCCACTGGATGTGTTAATCCTCAAAGTAATGATGCTCCTGTGAGTTTCATGACATCAAACACTGGGAGGGGAGGGGGTAATTAGTGCCCCAGGACTGCAGAGTCGTCAGCAAAATGCTGGTTCTGAGCACCAGGCTTTTAATGGGTCATGGGACTTGTGGAGAAGCCTCTGCTCAGCAGGAACAAGAGAAATAGGTTGAACTGAATACTTTAAATAATGTAATAATTTAATATCAATGAAATGTCAGCCAGTTTGGGAAGGGCTGTGTTCATCTCCAGATCTGGGTGAAGCTTCAGTGGGAATGGTGGTGCTCTCTGAGCTCTCTGACCTTCTTTCCTAAAAATCCACACCTATCCTTATCTTCAGAGGGTGTTTTGCATATCCAGGCACATATTTCTTCTTGTCCTTTACTTTTAGAATGGTCTGAAGGAGAACTCCCAGGGACCTTGAAGCTGTGGAACAGACTGGAATCTGGGATCCAACCCTGTGAGAAGCACCATCTGCCTGAAAAGAGATCTTCACACATCCTGAGAGGGATAATTTCAGAAGAATTTACTCATTGGAGGAGGGATCTTAGTTCAGTTCCTTATCCTTTCTTATTTTGGGACCTTCAGGGAGGCTGGACACCTGTGGTCAGTGGTTAGGGCTAAACCAGGGGCTGGAGAAGGGAGACAGAGTGATGGGGGAAACAGATCAGGAACAGGAGCTAAAGGCTTTTCCAGTCAAAAAGGGAGAAGAATGAGCAGATTGGAAAGCAGAGTGATGCTCAGGAATCCTGCAAATGCTGTGTGCCAAGCAAGGAGCAGGCAAGGCTCAAGCAAGAGCAAAGCATGGGCCTTCTGATGCCTTAAGTCTTAGTTTTTATATCTTCTAGATTCTGCCCTGCCCTGGCCCATAGCTCTGAACCCCACACGGAGTGGCAGCGAGTTCTCCTCCCAGCTCAGGCACCCCCAGCAATCCTTTGGCAGCCCCAGAGCCAAGGACACGCTGCAGCCTCAGCCCCACCAAGGGCAAGCAGCAGCGAGGGCAGGAGAGCAGCCTGGGAGGGTGGCACTGCAGCACCTGGGGCTGGCCCTGGGCACTGAACCCCCGATGGAAACGGAGCAGAACTGATCCAAGGGGAAACTCCTGACCCGGGGCCCATCCTGGGGGAGCCCCGGCCGGGCTCTCGCCCTGCCCAAGGTGATCCTGGGAAGGGCTGCCAAGAAATCCCTGCTTTATTCCTTGGCTCTGCTCAGCTCTGCTCCAGGGAGCCTCTCCAGGCATCACTTTGAGCCAGGAGTGCAAGCCAGGGGTGAAGGTGACTCTCAGGAGCAATCAGAGGGAGCCAGGCACTAATCCAGCTCAGAGACCAGCACCTCCCAGGACAGGCTGATCCAGGCCGTGGCTCCCGGGGGACCTGCAGGACTGGCAGCTCACTCAGAGGCTGATCCAGATGCAAATCCACACATAGGCCCGGTGCCAAGAAAAATAAAGCAAGGCATTAACCTTGGCATTAACCGCGTCAAGTCCTCTTTTTAATATTATTCCTTTGGCCACAACATTGGGTAACAGTTTTGGGGGCCAAGAGAAATAAAGGACATTTTGATGGCCAAGTCTAGTGATAAAAACAAGATAAACATGAAAACCCTGTGAAAGCTGAAGAACACAATCCACTGAGTGCTTCTCCACAGTGATCCTTTTCCTCTCCCCTGGCTATTGCTGCTGCACATTTTTCTAATGTCCATTCAGTGTCCTCAGCCCTTTTTCCTTGCTCCTCCCCTGCATTATGGCAAAACCCAGTGGAGACTTCTGACCTCTGTGTGGTTGGGGTTCTTTAGAGGAAACCTTCACAGATTATGGACCGAAAACACCCCCTATTTCTAGAACTATTTCTAGAAGAAGAAGACTGAGCCATTGCAAAGTTGCTGGGAAGGAAACAAGCTATAAAATGAAAGCACTGCAGAGTATGTGATGAAAGGAAATTACTTCATGATCAAGGCAGCTTGATCGTGATCTGTGTGAATTTGTTTCTGAGTCTGGGGAGATGCTCTGGGTCAGCCAAGGGTGGTGCCCCCACCTCTGAGTCCTTTTACAAATGCTTGGCAGCAGTGGGAGGAGGAGATCTCACAGGTTTGCCAGGTCCTTCTGCTCTGCCAGCTGATGGATTCAGCTGCTGACAGCCAGAAGAGCAGCGTGGTTTGCAAGAGAGCAGCAAAGTGCATGGGCAGAGAGGAATGCTGTGCAGCACAGCTCAGAAAGACATGGCAAAGGGGAGCAGATGCAGGAGGAGAGGGGACCATGGGGACGCATCAGGGGAATTATGGCATGTGAGATTTGAGATCCTTTCACAGAACTACAGCTGGCACCTTGCAGAGCATTTATTTTCTGAATGAGAACCAACAAAGTGTTCTCCCAGCAAACACTATCTTTAAATTATTCTATATGAGCTCAGTCTGGGGCAGGGGAAAGAGAGCTGTTCAAGATGAAAGTGAGACCATGAGCAAAAGGAAATATTAAATGTTAAATGTCACAAGGCTGCAGTGTTCCAAAACGTGTTTGATTTCAAGCCATGCTGTTTGTGGGTGTCAATCACAGCCCACAGTTTCTCAGCAGATCGGTGTTCAATCCTCTAAAATTGCACCACACAGGACCTTGGAGCCCTGCCTGGCTGTCCACTGCTGGTGAGGGATGGTGTGAGCACAGGAGACACCACACATCTACTGGACTGGCCTTTCTCACCCAGCCCTGATCAACCCAAAAATGATTCAGTATCGACAGGCCCACCTCCACGTTCCAGGCTCAGGGCATTTCCATTTTCCCAGGAATCCAAAACACTTTTCTCAGCTCTTTTGTCTCCTCAGCTGAAGTGAGTACTGCTTGTCATCTGTGACCCAGCTGGACACCCCATGGGCTGCACTGAAACAAAACTATCCCTCACTTGATGAATTTGTACCCACCCAATTTATGACCCTTGCATCCACAATTAAAGCAATTAACTGAAATTAATAATAAACACATAGAATTTTGAGGTGAGGATGGACTTTCTTGGTTTTCTCATCTGGCTCAATGCAAGTGGAAGATTATGCCCTGAGGAGCCTCAGTCTGACCCAGAGAATAGAGCTGGACTAGAAAGAGCAATCCTACCTTTCAGAAATACACCCTTCTCCTGGCTTTAGGCCTCCACACCTCTAGATAAGGGTACCATTAGAGATTTTGGGCTGGTTTTCAGCAGGATTTGTTGGGCTTCAGCTGTGAACAGCTACGAAACACTTTGGTCAGACAGGCCCATAAGTGTTTCCCTTATGTCTCTGCTTTCAGTCAAAATTCAAGTTACGTTTTACCCACCTCTCTGCTCAAGGAAATTACCTTTGTCCCTTTAGATGCTCACAATTTCGGTGGTCTTGAATATAGTTAAGTTACCCAAGATCCAGTAGTTGTGGAATTCCTGGTTGTTCTCGCCACTGAGCTATCTCTGGTTCCCTCATACAAAAACAACCTGGCAGATCCAAGGGAAAATAAAATGTTCATCTGATCCTTTTAACCTAATTCAATTTTCCATGGCCCCCACACCAAGACACCTGTGGTTTTTCTACTCAATCAGAACAATTTGTACAACACTGCAAGGAAAGTTGCCCCATCTGGTAAACTCCTTGCTGAACAAGGGTGGATTTATTGTTGCTGTGTGATTCCTTAATCCCTTCATATTGTTTGTGATGTGGGACTGGATGAACATAACTGAAACAAAGGGTTTAATTACATCCAGAGGCTTTTGATGCTCTTAAGAAAGGAGAAAGACTCGTGGAGTTAAGAACTAGGCCAACAGCAGGTAGGAGCTTTTAAGGCTTCTCCTTCTTGAGCACATGACTTGGGCTTCCCCACAGGCACCCCTGCTAGGAAAAAAAAAAANACACACAGGGAGTATATTCAGAACAGGTTGTGTGCCATGAGGCAACAGCAGCTGAGTTAGGGGGAATTTAATTGAGACCTGATGCAAATCCATGGAATATCTTACTGCATCTTACACCCCAAGTGAATCTGGAATATTTATTTCTTTTCAAACCAAATCAGGAGTGCAAAAAATAACCTGATGCTGAAAGAGAGATACAAATTGTGGATTTGGAGTCAGTGCATGGAACATTTTCTTCTCTGCTGAGTTATTTCTGAGAGGTGTTTCTCTTTCCATTCACACCCACAGCACACTCACGTGTCCCCCTGACAGTGGAGGTGCTCCTTTATTTTCACACATCTTGCAGGCAAGGGATATCATGCCTTGAAGCTGTAAAGTGAAAATCGTACAGCAAAAGCAGCCAGCAATCAGAAAAACAGAATTCCTGTAATGGTTACAATCATGAAAACACTGTCACATTCTCAGAACCTTGTTGCCACCATTCAAACCGTCCTGGTTAGACTTGAAGTACAACCAAAGAAATGACATTTCCTATTCTCTAACCCATTATTCACCAAAAACCAGCACAGAATGAAAACAGAAGTGCAAACATCTGTTTTCAGGTTCCATCTTTTTGGAGGTCTGATTCCTCTGAAGAACATAAACCCAGAAGTCAAATATCATAAATAATTAGACAAAGGGTGATGAAAATTACAGGAGAGTCAGTGCCTTTATAGATATCTTTGATATTCCTTTCTTAGGAAAACATTTGCTTTCAGGCAAGAACATCATATAACACAAGCAGCTGCTCTGATGTATTTCAAATTCCCAAGCAGGCTAATATTTAAATTGCCTGATCAACTGTGTCTGCTTCTATATCCTCTTAGTAACAAATAAAAGGCATTTTTTTGCAATATTAAACAGAGTTTCTTTTGTGAAGATCTCCCTCTGCAAAGGGAGTCTCATTCCGCTCTGGGTGTCTCACTCTCAGACATTTATGATAGGACAAATGAATTCTGCCTGAGATGTCCACAACAACCCACAGCTATTGGGAGAATAAATCTCTGCATCACATTTCTACACCCCACAGCAGATGAATTCTGCAGGATAAACACATCAGGACACATCTACTCAGCAAGGAAACAGCTCCAGCCACAGCTTTTTAATGGTCTAACATAAGGATGAGATATTATTGGCTGAGTTTTGCCTTCAGTAACGTCTGCAAATGCATGTGGTTTCTTGAAAGAGAGCAGAGCCTTGTAAATATTTAGGCCGTTCATTATCCCATAAGATAGCAATCCGTGTGTGACTTACCACTGGTCCTCTTGAACGGGTGATTTTGGAGATGATGAGCACAGTCCCTTGTCATTAGAATACAGAGAAAAGGACTTGTGGTGTTTTACACCAACAGCAGCCAGACTGCCAGGGTGGGGGGAGATTTAACTGAGCTGCATTTTTACAAGGGGATCTCTCTCCTTCCTCCTGTGCCGGGAAGATCATTAAGGGCTTTACACTGTCAATCTGACACCAAAACGAGTCTGACTCAGCTGATTAAATTCTGCTTTTCCTCAGCAGAGGGAGCTTGAGTCTGCAGCAAGAGCTGCTGGCTTCCCTCGGGCTCCTTCTCCTCGCACCCCTGAGTGCCGGGGATACCCGCAGGGAAAGGAGGAGAGAGATGCTGGCACCAGGGAATGGCTCGGGAAAGCCGCTCGCTCATCTGTGAGAATGTTCTTAGAGGAAAATGCACATTAAAAGAAAGGCTGTATAAAATCAGGCCTCGCTCTGCTCAGTTAATAGTTGGCTTGTCACTTCTGTGAGCAGCTGAGCGGCTTGTGAGCTCCCATGTGAAAACCGTCCTGAGAGGGAGGGGTCCTTAACAACAAGTCATTCCCGGGTGAAAAACAACTGCACCTGTGTTAAACAAGAAATCTGCTTCATGAGAATCAGAGGACAACATACATAAACTAATCAAGAAAAGGAAGAGCTGATAAACAAGTAAAATAGCTTTTACTGACCAATAGAGTGATTGGCAAGAAAACTATTAACCAATTGGAGTTCCATACGAGGTCTGCAAAAATTGTATAAAAATCAGTTGTGTGAATAAAGAATGGGCATGTCTTCGGTTCATATTGAACCGTGGGTGCCCAGCTCTTTATCTGCTCACTGATCCCTCTGGATGAGCAGAGCACGGAGCAATCCCACACGTGCTGGATGCACCCAATGCACAGCCCTGCTCCAGAGGGGCTCAAAGAGCAGCCTGAGGTGGGTGTGAGACCCTGAGAGAAGTGGCTTTGCACTGGTCCTAGTTAGCACAGGGTGAAACCAGAGTGAATGTAGGTAGCTGAAGGTCTGGGCTAAACCAGGGATGGGATTGAGTGCCCTCGGTGCCACCCCTTGGGAATTGGGGTTGAGGATGTGGCCATGCTGAGAGAGCTGGGACAGGGAATCAGTAAAAAACCAGGTTTCTTTGGAGTTTTTCTCACTGCAGATTGGCACAGCAGTGTCTAGGATGCATCTTCACCCTGAGCACTGTCCTGGGGAGCCAGAGGGGTTCCAGAGCGAGTGCCAGGGATGTGTTTTTCCTGCTGGAAGCCCACGGCTGGCACTGACCATTCCTCCAGCTCCCTCGGCCTGTAGGGTCTAATAAAGTGATTTCTGCTTCGCCCAAAGCAAATAAAACTCAGCTCCCCAAGAGGCTCTCTCCAAAATCCTGTTATTTTTTGGATCTCAGGATCCCTTGGAGGGTGGTTCAAAGCCACCCCAGCAGTGCCCGGGAGCTGAGCTCTTGTGTGCTGCCATTTCAGTGTGAAAACATTGCCCTGATGTTTGTAAACATAACAGGAGGCAATTAGTGCTCGTAACTCAGCCCCAAGATAACCAAGGATTGGAACACACATCTCAGAATAGAAAGCTGAGCATGCAGGTATTAAAATCACCCCAATAAAAATACATGCTGAAAGAATTAGACACAAAGCCTGTAAGATTGAATTCTTAGGCTTTTATCCTGTGCACTAGAGGAGTAGTTATCTAATTTTATTCCTCTAACAGGCTGTGATCCATGGGAAAATACTTCCATAAAACAGCCATTAACCAATTAATAACATTCTGGCTTGAGCTGTCTGCTTATAATCCATCTTTTCCCACATATTCAAGTAAGTTAAAGCTGTATAATTCTAACCTCAGATTCTCTTGATGGGGTGAGCATTTGTTGTGATGGAAGAAGCCTTGAAGAAGTGCCTGCTACCCACTTATTTTCCAGGTAAATGAAACGAAGTGTAAATGAGACAAGCTGCAAAAATTAAATCCTGCAAAGGTCTAGTTCAGGGCTGCCTGATTGAATATGCATTGGACCAGCCCCAAATTGCAATTGGTTTGCATCTTTCCCAAAGAAATGCCAGCACATTAAATGCCCATGAATGCAAATAGGCGGTGGGTTGTTTTCGGATTTGTATAATTTAAGAGAGGGTGGCTCGAAAATGAATGCACACAATGGGATTATACAATATTCTCAGGGGTTCAAACAAGTCGCTGTGTCCCTCGGGGGGAGGCCGATGTGGTGGTTAAAGCTGAGCCTCCAGGGAGGAGGAAATCACAGCCCCATTGCCCCAATGGCCGCGGGTTTGCGGAGTCACCCAAATTTTCACGCCTGGCCCTCGGAGCAGGGACAGGGCCCATTTCAGCCACCCTGTCACCTTCGTGTGCCCGTAGCAGGGCAAGGCAGAGGTGGTGTTGAAAGGCAAACTGCCTCCCGGCTCTGCTCTGCGGACGCATTTCTGTCTGTGCCACGAATGCAGCAGCTCCCAGTGCACGCGTGTCTTTGCGTACCGGATCCGTTCCTCGCCCCGTCCACGCCTTGCCTTCCCTCACCAGCCTCCTCCAGGCACTCCCAGCCATCATTCCCAAGAACATCTGTAAAAACCAGGATGGCATCACCCTACGGCTCCCAGCTCTCTGCCTCTGAGCGGGATTGTCAGTGTTTTATGTATTTGCACCAGCAGACGAGGCCTGGGATGGGGACTTTTTTTCGTTTCTCTGAGTCTCAGCGCCACAGGGGGTATTTAACTTTCTGCCCTGGTTGCTGTAATTCTCTCTCCAGTGGATATACAGTTCAGATCAGGTTCCTATTGCTGTGATGACAGGCATTCAGCAGGCACTGTAATTGCAGAGTTAAAACAGCTCATTTTCTTACTGGCAAGCTGTAGTTAAAGAGGTGCTAGGAGGCAGCCTGGCTGTCTGCAGAGGAACTGATCAAAGCACTGAAAGGCATCTGGCTTGTCTCTGTTTTCTTTCACCACCCCCCTTGCTGATGGAGGGGAAAAAGAGAGAGAAGAAGAGAAAGAGCGAATGAAGGAAAAAAAAAAGAAAAAAAAAGACAGAAGAGGAAAAATAAGGAAAAAACCATTAAAAAGGAATTTATTAAAAGGAATACTTGTCCTTTTCCTAAGGGTAAAGGCAGTGTCTTATTAAAAGCAGTAAACACAGTCGGGTTAGGGCTATTTTTTTCAACTCTCTGTGTTTTTTAATGAGAGAATTGGGGCTTGTGAATGTTCATTTGTGTCTGTTTCCATTAGCTCTCCGCAGTAAGATCTGAGTTGCTGCACGCTGCAGAGACAGGGCTTCTCCCATCTCTGTACCAATGTCATCCTTCCTTAGCACACTCAGCTTTTTCTCCCTCTGACCTCCACCCTTCTCTGAAGGACATCCAACTGTAGCCAGAATGTTATGGACAGTGGGATTCCGCATCCCGGTTTAACAAGAAAACTACAAATAAAACATACTTTTACTTTAATTTTTATTTGCTCTAATTTGTTCCAATTCCTCCTGTCAAAAATTTCAGCATATCACGAAGGAAAAGGTGAACAGGGTTGTCAAACCACTTGAGGGGTTCATATGAAGGATAAAGAAAGGGGGGAAACTCCATCAGCAGGGGAAGGTGTCCATCAAAAAATTGACATCAGTGATTCAAAACCCACTGAGAAGCCACTCAAAATGTTTCTCTCAATGAGATAAAGAAGCCCCCAGGCAAGGAATGGCTCCAAATCCAAATAAGAAAAGAAATGTTGCTTCTTGGGGAGAAGAACCATTCAGGTGAAATGTGGGAATTTCTTCCTGTGAAGAAAAAGGGAAAAATGGCACACACTTCCCTCCAGCAACTCGCAGAAGATTCTGGACTTCTAAAAGGTCTTCTAAGGCAGGAACCTGACCCAGTCCATTCTATTTTCCAGCATTTTTCACCCAGGTTTCCAGGCTGGCACCATGCAAACACAGCAGGATCTGTGCTGGCTCTTCCCAGCCCCTGGAATCTCCTCGGGGACAGGGCTCATTCTCGCTTTTGCTCCTCTCACACTGAATTTGTTCACCCCCTGTCTCTGGAGGGTGACACCACCGCTCTTCCCACAGACCAAAGAGGGCTTCGGAGTCTTTGAAAGGAACAAACAAACCCCGTAGCTCCACGAGGAGCCCAGACAGGCAATGTTGCAAATTAAGTTGAAAGAGGCCCAGTTACTGCACCATTATTTGATTTCCCCTTCTCTAATCCCTTGCTTGTAATTAGCATAATTTATTAACATATTAGAGCCATGCATGTGAACCCTCTTTATAGTTGCTGAGTGCTCCCTGAGGCTGCCTAGTGAAAGCTTTTCCCCACTGTTTAATAATATGTTACATAAGGAAAACCAGCTTCTGATATAATTTAAATTATGACTTTCCTTTCTGCCTCTGAACACTCATTTCCTTTAAATGAGGTTAATTTCCTTAAATAATGAAAATCCTCCAATTTCAGTTTTCCATTCATTAGACCCCCTTAGTTCGACATGAAAAAGTCACACGCCAAGAGGGAAAAGAAAAAAGAAATTTAAAATTTAAAAAAAAAAAAAGAGGAAAGAAAAGGAAAAAAAAAGAATCTCATTGAACTTCAAACATAACTCTCCTGAGAAGAAGTTTCCTGGGATCCTGTCTCCTTCTTTCCCTCCTGGATTGAGAAGGGCACAACACAGACTGTCAGGAGATAAAAATGGACAAGTCACTTTACATCAAATTCCTTTGTTCCATCTGGCACACAACGTCCTCTGCATCCTGAGGGCACCTCAGAGTTGCAAACATTTAATATTCCTCTGAGGCATCACCGCCAAACGTGGATTTCTTTGTATTCCCCGATAAATCCCTTCATTTCCATGAATCTGCTGCTGATATTTTGGCAAACAAGGCCACCCTGTCCCTTTTCTGATGAGCAGTGGATGCCCAGGTGCATCCCTGGGTACAGGACATGCTCAGGGACACAGGACTGCACCTCCTTGGCTGCTCCAATAACCTCTGCCTTCACTTCTTGCCCTCAAGGCATCACTCCTGACCCAAACCTGCAGCTCACCTTGCCCAGGAATCAGCCCCTCAGCTCTTTGCTCTGATGTTTCTCCTTCCTGTTCTTCTTCCAGGTCTCCTGAACCTCCCCAGTGATAACCCAAAGCAAGGACACTTTCAAGAGGTTACTCAAAATGTGACGAAAAGCGGAATTTCCTCCTTGTTCCTCTACATTCTGTACAGAAATATCAATGCATTTTCCTGTGGAATGCTGGCTCAGGAGTTTCCTAGCCCTAAGTCCAGGACCAAGCACTATCTAGGCAGAACATATGCTCAAGACAGGCAAAGCCAGGGCCAGAATTTGGCTTTCTGCTTCTCCTCCGAGTGTGTGCGTGCTCGACCGCAGCCGAGTTCAACCTGCCTTAACTCCTAATACCTCAGAGGATTTAGGCCTCTGTTATACTTCAATAAACTGGGAATAAAGTAATTTCTGCCCCTCAGAGAGCAGCTGGGAGCTATTAAAGCTGGTGGCTGTGTGCTCCTGGTAGATAATTCCTGTGTGAGCACAGCCCAGCCTCTGTGGCACTCCCAGCTGTGGAGTGATGCAGAGCAGCAGCGTCCCTCCCGTGGCTGAGGCTTCATTTCCATGCTCACAAAAAGGTGTTTCCATGTTAACAAAAAGGCCACTCTGCTCTTTTTATAAAGAAATACCTGGCATGACAAAGCTCCCCCATGTCCCCCCCACTGAGAGGTTTTGTAAACACCTCATTTTGGGGGCAGAAGAGCTGCGAGAAGCTCTGAAGGGAACCACGTGCTCCTCGTTCTGTGCTGGGCAGCTGGCAGAGGCCAGCAGTGCCTTAGGATGTGGGCAAGGCTTTATTAATCAGCAAATAATGATCCCTGAGGTTGGAAAAGTCCTCTGAGCCCATCAGCACCACCTTGTCACACTGAGTGCCACACCCAGGCCTTCCTTGGACACCTCCAGATTCCTACAGATTCCTGGGCAGCCACTTCCAACGTTTCACATGAAGAAATTCTTCATGAAAAATTCTTCCTGATGTCTTTTCCATAAAGAAATTCTTCCTGATGTGCAGCCTGACCCTCTCCTGGTGCAGCTTGGGGCTGTGATGCAACCTGGGCAATGTTCTGCTGAGTTTGTGGGTCAGAGCTTGTGTTTGCAACCCCAGTTAACCTTTCTGCAAGGAAAAACCCAGCCTAAATAGCAGAAAATGTCAGGAGAATTATGTTAATTTGCAGAGTGAATTTTCTTCAGGACCTCAAAGAAATAAGTGAATCTTATTGTTGTTATTACTTGTTTTGTATCACTGGGGAAACCCAAGGACAATGAAATGAACTCGCTGGAGATCACAGTGCCAGAGAGAGAAGAACAAAGAAACGTGTCCTGACTGATGGTGGAAGTTTATTGTCTCGGGGATTCTAGGGGTGCTTTTCATGAGAAACTGCTGGGTGTCCCGAACCCAAAACTTCCATGGAAAGGGACAGCCCATGTGACCAGGGATAATTCTTGGTATTAGGAATTAGATTCCCCACAAATGGGAGAAAAGGAGGCTCAACAGGAGGGTTTGGATGTGTCTCCCCTTCCCACCCAGGGCCCTGCAGGGACAGCTCCGTGCCAGCATGGAACAGGAGAAGGGGTTTCCACCCCAGTGCCTGCTTCTGACTCCCAGCCCTTGGCTAAAACAGAGTCTGTTCCCCTCTCCTCTCTCCTGAAGCTGATTTACTGTGGGATTTATCTGATTTAGGGCTGTTCTTCTTTCATGCCCTGCTCGGGAGCAGCGGTGTCCGGGATGTTGCAACATTTAGAAAGTTTTTCGGTGTATTTATGTGTATTGAAATGTGCTTTTCATGGTACAGCTGCACATGCCCTTTCCACTATCCAGCTTCTTCTCCTCCCACTTGAAAACAGCCCTTTTGAAAGCAGAGGGGAAGCATAATTTTTAAAATTGTAATCCGCCTCAGGTAATGACATGATTGAAACATCACCATTTTGTCTGGAGGGTCACAGGACGGTTTTATGAGAAAGCTTTAAAGCTGCTAACTCGGGAGAACCTTTGATATTTCACCTTTTGTTGTTGCTAACGTGTTCTCCTTCCTGACTCTTGGAAACAAAGCCCTGTCGCTTCAACAAGTTCAGTGCCAAAGATGTTCTGCCACGGGCAGATTTGACAATCTGGGAAGATTAATTGAGCAGCTACACCTGAGATATTCCAAATTGTTTCAGTAATTTAGATATTTACCAGGCAGGAGACACCACGGCCCCACAGTCAGCCTTGGGAATGGGATGATGGGTCTTACGTGGTGTGGTGTTCTCCCTGGGGGGTGCTTTGGGGTTTGGCAAGAAAAAATTCTTCTCATGGTGGCTTGTGTTTCACCAAAATGGCTGCAAATAAGGGGAAAACTGAATTTACGTGCTGCAAAGGTGGCATCAACATCTTGGTGATTGGGCAGAATTATTTTCCCATTCCTTATAATACAAAATAATCCCTAAGAATTAGGAGTGGAGATTCCTCTATCTTTTTAGAGATCCAGCAAAAGCATTTCTCACCAGTTCATATCACACAACTTCCTTTTTAGTCCTGTCTTGGTGATTATGAACTAAAATTCCCTAGATCTTGATTTTTTACAAGTGTGTTCAGAATTGCTTAAATCTCATAGGCAGGGATATTTCTCCATTGCTTCTAGTATTACATGTAACATGTATTTCCACCATTATTCTCCCAGTATTATATCTAATGTATATTTCTGCTGTTGAATAGTTGTTGCTCATGATGAAAAATGAAGCTATTTCTGATCAAGCAGGGGTAGACAGAAAATGGGAAAAGAAATCTCAAAATTAAACTGCATTAGAGCACGAACTTTGCTCAAGCAGCCATAGAAGGTTCTCAGGGTGCATTTCCCAGATATTCTTCACTCAGCAGCAGCTCATAGTAAGGTTTGCAAGAAACAAGTGAGACGGATTGGGAGTGTAATTGAAAAGAATGTGAGGATTTTACTTGAAAAGACATTAATGGGTCATTTCTAAAACCATACTGACATTTCCCCTTGTACAAGAGTCTATTTGAGGAAAACGTCTGCTTATTTTGTGAGATGCAGGAGGTTTGGAAAAGATGTAGAATTCTGCACTGTAGCCAAACCCAAATGAAGACAAATGAAAATGGGCTGGTGGCAGCCAAAGGAAGCCAAGTCAGACCATAGACACTGCTGGGACCTGTCCATCACGGGCTCCTGGCAGAGATCCTGAGCAACTAAAAATGTTTCCACCATTGCTCTCGCAAAGTGAATGGTCTGGGCCTCATAAAGAGCTGTTTCTTGTGGAAATCAGTGGAAATATTCAGCCTTTGGGTCCTGGTGGAAAGTTGTCTCTGCTGAGTTTGGCCAGCACGACTTTGCCTCGAAATTATCTTCACCAGCCACTAAGTGAGATGAATGAGAAGCTGAGGCTTGGAATGGAACCACCGCTGCCTTTTGTGATACCTATGAGATGGAATTGTTCTGCCATAGGAGAAGAATGAATAGGAATTATTATACATTATATGTGTGTCTGTTATCCTGAGGAAAAGAAAAAAAGAAAAAAAAAAGGTGCTCTACACCCTTTTGATATGGAGTAATGAACGATTTTTCTCTCTTTATTTTTCCTGGGCACACCCAATCTCCTGGAGGCTATCTCCTGTAAAGCAGGGAGGTGTGGGCAGCTTGTGGAATACATTAATTTTACTTTATTTCATTTATTGTCTTGTCAGATACACTTAGCAGGGAGGGATGCAAAACATCAGATGGAGCTGGCAGCTCATTCATAGGTGGAATACCAATTTTTTGCCATCTGGAAGTCATTTTGTCTTGGGCTTAGATGCTGATTTTGTGTCTTCTGGACAGGTTTATACTCTGATTGTAGAATGCAGAATTCTGTCTGGGAACTTCGATGCACATTGTTTCTCTTCCCACTACTCCAGATTGTCCACAGACTTGGAGCAGGGTAGATGGAACTGGATGGATTTTGATGCAGACCATCTCAAGTATCTTTAGCTTTCATATCTGTGCAAGGATTCACCTGTCAGGGATGTTGGGTTGGACAACTCAGGGGTCCCAGTGCCCCAGTGTGAATTTCCCAGCTCCACCATCACAGATCTATTTCTATCCACAGAGGCCTCATGGGACGGAGTTATAACATGGATCTTTTCTAAAGGATGAGTCAAAAATCAGGTTTGTTAGTTTAGGAATAAGTGGCAATGTGATGCTTGAGCCCATCTGGACTCCAATGTCCACCAAAGCTGCTCTGACATTCCCCTCCTGACCTGGGCAGGAGAGAAAAAATGCAATAAAAATCAAGATAAGGCCAGGGAGAGCTCACTGAGCAATTGCCCTCACAGGGAAGACAAAAAGAGATTCCAAAATCTCGCCAGGCAAACTCAACGCAGGGAAAAACTGCAGTAAGAACTGCACTTGTTGGTGGTTAAAATATTGCTGTGGCCTTTCTGTGGGGAAACGCTGTGGGGTTTTGATGATTGCTTTCCCCAGTGAGCTCCATCCAGGCAGTGTTTACCCTCTGTGAGCTCTGCCCTGGCTGCGATAGAGAGAAAGGAGGGGAGAGAAATCAAATGCTATGGAAAACAAAAGTGGTCTGAAGTGGAGCTGTAGCTAACTCCAGCTGTAACAACAGGGCTGTGGCTTTCCAAATTTTAATCTCCCAAAAGAATCTGTATCAAATTCTTCAGCCCAGAGGTCAAGAGGGATTTTAGTAATGGAATGGGACAACTCAGCCTGTAAAGCCTTGTGGGCAAAGGCCTTCTGTGGAGTAAGTGTCCCTGATAAGTGCTCCCAAGCCATGCAGGAATAAAAATAAATAACGGCGATTATGAAGTTATTTTTCACTCTTCTCTCTTCAATCACATCACTCGTGGCAAAGATGACACGCCCTGCACAGGAGGCAGCTCAGATGGAGGAGGCAGCAGCCCCATGCTCAGATTTCTGTGTTCTTGAGCAGAGCCTGCAGTCATTGCACAAAAGCTGTCTCAGGAATGCTCTGGGTTTTGTCATTCCGGTGCTATTTGGATACCAAAGTGTGTGTGAGTGAGTTGGGAATACAGTCTGGGCAGCCTCTGGGCCTCAAGACATCTATTGCAAGTAACAAGCTGCAATGCAGTCATTGCTTGAGAAAACGGGGTGGGAATCCCAGGCAACAAAAAACCTGTGACTCCAGCCTCTCAGAAATCCTTGTTTATTCTTCTCCAGGTCCTAGGAGAGCACCCAGAAGGACCTTCCAGCACCAGCCCAGCAGTGAAACCCTGCAAAATGTAGCTGCTCATGGTCAGAGCCCATGGCAGGAGCCTTTGGTGCTGATGGATGGATGTGTGAGAGAGCAGAGATGACCAACACCACTGCTGTGTCTGGACAAAAGCACAGAATCTTTCCCATGTCCCACATAAACGCCTCCCTCTGCAGTGCAGAGAAACCTGGGATGCATTTCATCATCCCAGGACAGGCAGCTGGAGAACAGGACAAATGCCAGTATGGAGGGCAGGGCTGAGGGAGATGGGCTGTGCTGTCCGCTGGGAAATGCAGCCTTCTCTTGGGCTGCACTGGGGGCTTTTGGCTCCCATCAGAGCAGGGGCCCTCTGAGCCCTGCTGGAGCAGGACCACTGCTCACCTTCTGTAGGGTTTGTGGGTCACTGAAAATATTTCCCATGTAGGAGGGGGGAATCAGAGCTTCTGCAGCCAGGCAAAACTTTGCTGCCCTTCTCTGTTTCCTTCAATTCCCAAAGCCAGCATGCTCTCCCATCGCTCTGGCTCTCACAGGACACAGCCAGAATGTCCCCGCTGAAGTGGAGCAAACGTTTTTGCAGAGGGTCAAAGTTCAGGACGAGCTTGTAAGCAGATTATGGGGCTGGCAGAAAGGCCAAAGGCACCCTAAGTCTTTACATTCCCAAAGTGCTGTGTTAAACTCTAGCCCAAGGATGTACTTAACCCCAAAGAGGATGGAGGTCAAGTGAACTTGCAGCATTTCAAACGCAATCAGTTTGGAAAAGTAGCTGTTTATAAAGAAGTTTATTGCAGACCCAAGCTAATGTTAGCATTCCCTCTCTACAAATAAGCCCGACCTATTGTGAGTCTTGTCAAAGAGCTGCCACATTTGTTTTATAGCATCACACAGCCAGGCTTTATTTCAGTTTAGATTAAATCTCAGCGAACGTTTTTGCTCAGGGGCATTGAAAGGAGATGCAGGGGAGTGGTTTTGCCATCTCTCTTTAGGTACTTAACTCAGACTTGCTGCTTATGCTGTCGGGAGAGTGAAGGAAAGAAGTCCAGAGAGCAGCTCAGAGCTCCTGGGATTGGCCCTGAACTGATACCTGGGCATCCTTCTTCTTTCCTGGGCCAAAAAAAATGTGGTGCAAACAGGCCAGGCTTGGCCCAGCCCTCCTGCTTTTCTCCAACACCCTTCACCTGGCCCCAGGGCACCCAAGGGCTGTGCCAGGGATGGCAAACAGCCCCAGCTGTGTTTGCTGAGGGTGCTCAGCAGCTCCCACCTGCTTTTCCTTTGGATGACAAGGAGCAAATGCATTATTTGGCCAGAAAAACTTTGTTGTAAATCACAGAATTATATAGGTTGGAAAAGCCCTCCAAGATTACTGAGCACAACCTGTGCCCATCCCCACACTATCACCAGCCCAGAG
>VWZN01009183.1:302446-315558 GCA_013396955.1 Regulus satrapa
GCCCCTGCCCAGCTCTGTTCCCTCCCACGAGGGACAGACACTCTTCAGCCAACGAGAATAACAACACCCAAATAATAAAAGGTCTCCTTTAAAAGGCTGTAGCCACTACGAGCTTCTCCCCCATGAAGACTGGGCCCTGTACACATTATTTTAAGTTGCCATTTCTATAACCATCACAATTAGAATTTCCATAATCATTGGAGTGATAGCAGCAATATTCTGAGGAATCACACTCAAGAACTGAGATCCCTGTCTTGGGGGTGTCAGCAGGGAGGTGTCAAATCTGCATGAGGAGTGAGAAATTTTAAATTTTCAGAGGCAGCTTAGCAATTTCTCATATTATAAGTGCAAGACATCAAGCAAGACGTGGTGAAAAGCCAGGGATGAGTGTCCACTCCTCTTGACGCTTTCCCAGCCTACGCCTGGCTGCACAAGTTCCAGTTACTCAGGTGGACATGGGACTTGTACAGGTATTTTATGGGAGAAACGAGTCTATTCTAGCCCCTGAAGTGTTCTGCAAGAGCCTGTTTGGCTTTGTTTTATGATAATAGTAATGAAGCATTTAAAGTCCTGAAGCTTAGAAGTCGTTCTTATAAAGGCCAGAAGCGTGCTGTGAAATGAGTAAAGATTTCACATTTTGGGATTTTATGGGAGCCTCAGAAATGTCTCTGTTTTGTCAGGGAAGCCAAATATTCTTGAGCTAGGAGGTAAGTAAAATATGTAATGTGGATGTTTATTCTCATATGTAGACCTTGTTTGAAATAAAAAAAAAAGAAAGGAAAAAAAATTAAGAAAGCACTTTTTTGGTAAAAATGTAAGAATAAATGAAGCAACCTTTTCTCATGGTTGATCCAGACACACTCATGGTGCTTTAGGAGAAAGGGAACTCAAAACTCATTTCAAATACAGTGAAAATTCTTCTCCTAGACAAAAAACACTGTCATTTTTTTTCCTAGGATACATCTTGCTTAAGAGCCCTGAGTGTTGAACAACCCATTAAGAAATGCTGTCTCCACTCCAGCTCTCTCAGCTCTTTCACACATAATTGCCTAATTGAAATAGGATCATTTATTAGCTTCTTTGCTTGAGGCTTCTGCAGCTCCAGCTCCTGCTCTTGGGCATCCTCCTTTGAATTGTAGCATTTACCTCAGCTAATTATAATGTGGTATCACTTGATAAAGCCAACTGAGATCATAATGGGAAGACACTGAAACATCTGCCAAGGTTGGAAAATTGGGTTTTTCTTTTTACTCCTGCCAAAGACAGGTTACCTGTAATTAGTTCTAATTTATAAATAAGTGCAGGCTGTACTTCTAAAAGGTACAATATCATGCCTTGCCCCCTTTTTAGAAACAAGTTGGGAATGATACATCTCAATCAACTGTATTCCTTCTCTGTGTCAGGAATAATGGCTTTGCCTGAGAATTGAGGGAGGAGAAAGGGATTTATACAAGCAAAATATTCATGGGATACCTGCGTCAAAAAACAATGGCACAAGTCCCCAAAAAGGAAATCAAGGGAGTTCCAAAATTCTCAATATGGATTTTTTTTTTTTTTATTATTGCTCTCTGAATCCTGAATATTTGTTATTAGGGCATTACAATTCATCTTCAAACCCCTTTGAATTTTTTTAAGCTTTTTTTTTTTTTTATTTTATTTTTTAATGCCGGCTGTAATTCTCAAATAATCACAGGGCTCCAGGAACTGGAGTTTTACAAACCCACAATCATCCCAAGAGCAGGAAAACTGCTCAGATCTGCCTGAATTTACATCACTAATGGAATTTCTCAGTGTTCTTTTTATCTGTTTGTTTTTTGGTTTTTTTTTTAAGCCTTGTTTGTTCTCAGCTGATCCCAGAATTCCAGCCCATTTTGACAAGAGCTGTGATCCCTAATCCTGGCCTTTCCCAGGGCAGGCAGAGCTGTGTGGGAGCACACCGGGCTGCAAGGGCTGTGCAGGACTGAGATGCAGAAGAAAAAAAAAAGCTGTTCTGTGGAGTTTAGGAGTGGAATAACTTCAGATTTGACACCCTGCCTGAGGCAGACCCGATGAAATCAGCTTTCACTGAGCCCCACGGAATTCTTCCTGCCTGCAGTCAGTCCTTCCAGTCATCCTTCCCCGATAGGAACCCGGGGAGGGAGGAGAGGCCAGGCCACCTCACGGCCCCTGATGTCTGACATTCACCTGCTGCCCAAGTGGGTGCTGTGGAGTAGCTCTGAGTGGGGACCACTTCTCATTTGGCAGACACCTCCGTGCTCTCCAAAGCTCTTCCCGTTTTCCCGTGGCACCTGATTCCCTTCCCAGAGCACAGCCCGGGCTCTGGCACCCACCAGGGTGTTCCTTGAGCAGCGCCAGCCTGAAGAGGCTGGAGGATGAAGTGCTGACTGCTGCCTCGGGTCGGTGCCATCCCCTGGGCTCTGTTTTTAGAAGGCTGTTGAAGATAAGCTGTTAGCAGGCTGCTTAGGAGGAAAAGGAACAAAAAAAAAAAGGATGTGAAGGAAGGTGGTGGATATGTTGAAGAGAACACTGAGCTCCACAGCAATGCAGAACACTCTTTTCAGAATGGCTGCTCCCTTGGGGGGTTTGTTTTCCCCGTATGAACGCCCAAAATTTTGCACTGAAAATGGGAGGGAGCCGGGTTGCAAAGAGTTTTAATGATCTTATTGTACATGGTAGCATTCCTGCAGTCCAGATCCCAGCTTTTCCCCATTTGGGCCTTGTAAAGACTGTAAGGACCTTTTTTTTTTTTATTCCTCATATTAGAAACTGAGCCAGAGAACAAACAAATAACTACATTAAGATAGTTGGCTTCTTAAATTTCTTGACTCACTCTGGAAATAGATTTTGCATGTGTATATGTGCATCTGTGGTTTCTCTTCTCTTTCTTCCTTCATCCTAACAGCCACTTTGTACTGAATGTTTCATCACAGACGTTTGGTCATCCTTGGGAAGCCTTTTGGTGAATACTTGCTGGTGCTGCAGTTTGTCCATGCAGAATGGCCCGGGTGAGTAATGAGAAAATCAACTTTCCCCTGTGCTGTTCTTCCACTTCTCTGCTTCTGCTGCTGTGGTTTCCCCCAGGCCTCTGTAACTCGGAGTTGGCTTCTGCACCCTTGCAGAAGATGGAGAGAGATTCTCAGGGGGGTGAAAAAAAAAAAAAAAAGGACAATTCAATCTCCTTGGTTTTGCCTTTTCCTGAGATCAATGGTAGGTTCCCATCAGGAACCTGGGTTTGAGGCAGAGTCTTTCTTTAGAATCCAATTAATGCGGGGTAAATTACAGACCAATTTTACTCCTTTTGCCTGACTAACAGGGTTTATTTTAAAAGCAAACCACTGAACTTCAGCTGAGCCATCACCAGCCCAGCCTGTCCAAGCATTTGATAAATCTTTATGTTGGGCAGGCACTTTTACATCATTACTTCAGGCTGGCAGCAGGCACTGAGGCTCCAGTCCCACAGAACTCCACAGGGATCCTGCAAAGCAGTTTTCTCTGGAAAGTTTCCACTCATATCATCTCCAATATTGGTCTCATTGAGATGATTTGAAGTGTAGGAGCCTGGTTGCTTGGAGTCTTTCAAATCCTTTCAGTGATCACTGAAACTTTCATCTGGATGAGTTCTGAGAAACCAGGAACAGGTTTATGAATTTCATTTACGAATTTCACTAGATTAAGCTAAAAAAAGGGGTCAAGCACCCCCAAGGAGACCATTGTGTTCTACAATTGGATTTTAAAGAACAGCAAAGTCCTCAACCAAAAACTGGCAGTAGGAGTTGAGCCTTCCCTTGCAGTACAAACAGGTTGAAAAAGAAGCCACAAACTCAATACATTTTCAATCATATTCAGGCAGAAACCTGAATGCTGATACACAAATATTCTACCTTGGCTGGCAGCAAATCATTGACTTACACTAATTCCTCCAACTCCAAGAAATTGATTTCCACTTCAGTGCAACACTAAATCCCCCCAAAATAAAGAATGAACCTCAATAAAATACCTATTAAATGTGGATGTTAACTTCAATATTCTGATTCTCATCTCTGTTTTAGTGGCAGTAAAGTGCAAAGCATTTCTAATTTTTGTTCAGAAGCAGCTGATGTTTGTTGGCTGGGGAAGTCTGTGTGTGTGTGTGACCATGGATGGATTTTTGGAAGGTTTGGTGTTCTCCAAAGGAAACTACAAGGGATGAAGGGACAGGACCCAGGGAATGGCTTCCCACGGACAGAGGGCAGGGATAGATGGGATATTGGGAAGGAATTCCTCCCTGTGAGGGTGGGGAGGCCCTGGAATAGAATTCCCAGAGCAGCTGTGGCTGTCCCTTCCCTGGCAGTGTCAAGGCCGGGTTGGGCAGGGCTGGGAGCAGCCTGGGACCATGGAAGGTGTCCATGTGCCCATGGCACAGGGTGAAACTTTAAGGTCCCTTCCAACCCAAACCATTCCACAGAATTCTCTGACTCTATTCTGTGACCCTTCCCTCACTGTCTTTTGTCTCCCTCTCACTCCTTTGGGTCCATTCCTGCCACAAGGACAGAAGTCACCTCCGGCAGGATTCCATGCAGCACTCACCCAGTAATCCCCCCTGCTCCTCGTCCCCTCCCCACCACCCATGATCACACCAAAACATCTGCACAGGACCCAAAAACCTTCCAGGATTTGCAGCTCAGCCGTGTCCATCCCCTTTGGGGAGGGGAGGGTGGACACCACCCTGCCCCAGGCCGGCACATGCAGCGCTGCCGGGAGCCCGGCGGGAGCTCTGCTGGGATTAACCCAGCCACTTGTTTATTCCCTGGGTTAATTTCACACGCCGAGCACCAAGCTTGTGTTAATTATACGATTTACTGGGCTGTGTTTCTTTTTGTTCATTGCGTCGTAAAAAAATAAATAAATAAAGGTCTTGAATAAGAACTCTTGTTCTGGTAAATTTTTGCTTGTTTGTGAACAGCCTGGAAATAGTTAACAGCACGGACGTCCTCTGGGCCAAAAGGGACTGGAAGGCTCAGATTATTGCCTTATTTATTTTATTTTATTCCTAATTAACGTTTTATGAGCTCTGAATATGTTTACAGAAGCACATGCTGGAAAGGGCACATGGACAACCAGAATTAAGAGCCATTGGCAGCTCCACAGCATGCCCAGATTAAAATATCACAGAGCAGGCTTGTGCCTTTGCTGCTGGAAGCTGGACAGGCCCATTTACAGCAGGAACAAAAGTCCACCTGGATGGTTTTACTGTCTAATCCAAGCTCAAGCGTTTGGGAGGGAGGGAGGAAGGGCTGATCTGCTGGTGGGGAAATAATTCCACCAAGCAGCATTTCCAGAGGGAGCTGTGGAGCTGGGGAAGCTTGTTCCCTCATCCCAGGTCTTCGTGGATTCAGTAAAACTACAGTTAAATTATAAAAATATCAGGCATTTTGCACAGCAGCTCCTGAGGATGGTCTCTTGGCATCAAAGGCAGGGGGAAGATGCTTGACCTCAGATCCCACCCAGATCTGCCCAGTGGAGCAGGGAGAGGCTCCAGCCTGACCCCGCTGAGGAACAGACCTGGGTTTGTCTCTGTGCCCTGAACTCATCCAGCTCCAGGCTCCAGACTGAAATAATCATTGCCTGGGAATAACCTGGCTCGCCTTTATCCGAGCCCTTGGCTGAAGCTAGGAAACGTTAATGCTCTCAAAATGTTCAGGGTGAACTCAGGGCCTGGATCAGCCTTGTCCAGCCTCTCTCACTCGGAGCTGCTGAGGAATTCTCACCTTTCCTCTGAGCCCACCACACTGCCCTCCTGCTTGTGCAACAGCAATATTGACGCCTTTCTAACAAACCACCTCTCTCTTTCCCCTAGGATTCATCTGCTGCTTCACTGACAAATGCAAGAGCTCTGGGCCCTATCAACCAATTGCCCACGGAGAGTTTAATTGCCCTTTTTTTTTTTAGCTGCCAAGGGTAAGACCGAGGCTGTTCATCAGAGAGCTGCAAACACTCAGCGCTCCAAGAAATGTTAATATGATGCCCTTGGGATAAACATTGCTTCACTGTGTTTTTAAGCTGTCCATTACTTTCCTTTTGAGAAATAAAAAGAAATATATTACTAAGAAGCAGAATGATTGTACAGCATGGTTAAAATCAGAAATAATCTGGTGGTGGGAAAAAGAAAAACCCACATTTTTCTCCCAAAATACATTTCTAATTGGGAACAGAGCAGTACAAAGATCTAGGTGCAGATATATTAAGTTTTCCTGACTTCCTAGGGCACAACAGAAAGATTTTATTGTTGGCTAACATCTTTTAGTACTTTAATTATGGGGACAGAAAAGCGCTTCATTACTCCTTGTACAAAAACAAAACCCCAAGTGAATTATTCATCCATATTGTCTGAATTACAGCTGGAGAAAGTTGTGAGAGGAGTTTAACTTGCACCTAGAACAATGCTGAAATCCCTGAGAGTTCCAGGTCCAAATTGCTTTGGTGTCCCTGAGTAACTCAGGGATTATTTCTCAGCTCTTTAGACCTGTAGGTGTTTTCTGTCTCTCCACTCCCTTGTGAATCCCAGTTTTAGGGCCAGGCATTGCCCATTTTCCCCAAACACGAATACATTACCTCTGCTGGGGATTTATTATTTGCATGGCTTTCCCTCCCTCCCAATTCTCACGGTTGCCCGAGTCAGCACAGGAGGAAGGTGGGAATGCCCTCGTAAGCAGATTGTTGCTTCTCAGGGTTATTTTTACTGCTGAGGTGCCTTTGCTGACTCAGAGGAGCTTCCTAATTCTGCCTTTTCCACTCAGCCACCATCCTTCCAGTCAGAGCTCTCCTGCAGAGGGAAATGAGAGGGGGGAAAGCTCCAGAGATGTAAATCCTGCTCAGCCATGAGGTTCAGCCACTCAATGGCCACTCTGGAGATAAAGGAGAGCTGATTCCCATCTTTATCCAGAGTTTCATCTGCTGTGGCAGCAGAGCACATGTTGATAGCCCTTTTCCTTTCCATCACCAGCACGGGCTCAGCAAATCCATTCATCTATTGAACACTATTCTGCTATTTCTGCTGTCTCACTAAGCAGCAAAACCTGCAGGTGATGGTGGATTTCCAGACAAGGAGAGTGGGGGCAAAGAAAAAAAAAATCCCTTGGAACTGGTTTCTGTCAAAGTGTGAATTAGAGTGAGGCAGAAACAAACAGCCCAAGTCTTCTCCTGTTTTCTTGGGACCAGAGAATGTTAGTAGGGCTGAGGGCTGAGGGAAACTCTTGGAAAAATAATGTCCAGGCTTCTCCTGCCCCAGGTCCAGAACTGCAGGAGAGAAGGGAGGGAACAACGAGTGCTCTGGGAAAGGAATTGTGTAAGAGGAAATTGCTGTTGTTCCATTTTGCACCATTTTGTGCAAATGTGCTGATGGGAGGTTTTATTTGCCTGCCTGGAGACAGTTCAGCAGATTTCTGGAGGTTTGGGTGCCTTCATAAGGGTGAAGGAGTTACCATAGCTGCCCCAAATTAGTTTCTTTTTTTCTTCTTCTTCTTCTTCTCTTGGATTCTCAGTTTCACAAAGAATAAGTCCAGCTTTTTATAGAAAAGCAACTTAATTGGAACAAGCTTTTACCAAGTGAACGTGAGTCCTCCTGCTTCTTTCTGGGGTTGTATTCTTGAAGCAATTTCTTGTCTTATTGGTCTGCCTTGCTTTTTGGAGATGTTGGGCCAATTACCCATGAATTCCATGGATCAATCCCTATGAGTTTCCACTGTCACAAATTCAAAATACAGACAAGGTTGCTTTCTCCTCTAAGAGATCCAAAGATCTAAGAGCTGCTCCAAACACCTTTTCTCCTGTTCCTGGGTCTGGACCCAGCAGAGGCTCTGGAAGCCACAGTTCATGAGCAGCTCCTGAGGCTGCCCAAGGAAAATCATCCCCTTTCTTCAGGCATTAAACAGATTTATCTGTGGTTTGTAATTGAGCCTGAAATCAGGAATTCAATCTGGAGACAGCCCCTTACTCCTGATTTCATTTTTCACTCTGGAGTCAGGGTCTGCACATCAAACTCCAGAGTGAAAAAAATCTGGGTAGACCCTGACTCCAGAGTTTGAAACTTCAGCAGAAAGTTCAAGGAAACATTTGGAAATTAGGATTTCTCACCTAATGGAGTTTATTTGGACCCCCTTTGATCAAGGATAATGATGCTTAAAAGACAGTATTTGGATAGATGGTTTTGAAGTGGAAATCATATTTACTGCTCCCACCACTGCTTCTTAAGGGAAAAAAATCCCACACAACAGGGACTTGGAGGTTTCCTACCCTTCTCAGAGGTGGAATTTTGTGCTTTGCTATTTATTGACTTGCTTTGGTGCTCTCAGATGGAAACATTATCAGACTCATCACGGGATAGATCAAAGACAGCAGCTCAGGCTCCTCCCCGAGTGAAGATAAAGCGCTGCACTTGACCTCTGCCTGGAATGTGAGATGGGGTCAAAATGCAGGAAAATAATAAAAATACTCCTTCCCTTCCACCTCTGCCTTTGGAGGGTCCTGCACGGAACAAGGCAGGCACTTGTGTTCCTTCCAGACATTTCTGCAGGTAAAATGTAGGAGAAGAAGGATGATCATTGCTTTTTTTCCTCCTGCAGCAAAGGAGGAATTTCTGAAATTCAGGAAAATTCAGGAAGAGACAGACACTAAGTACCTGCAATATCCTTTTAAATCTCTGTCCCAGACTTTTATTTCCAACCAACAAAATAAACATCTTTTCCCACCACAATAGTTCCTATTTTTTTCCTTGAAAACTTACACTGCCTTTAAAAAAAAGTGCTTCAAGCTTGTTTTGCTCCGCGGTCCTGGGAGATAAGTGGCTGCAGGACTGCAGGGAGCTGTCTCTTCCCAGCCCAAACAGCAGTCTCCGCTGTCTGAGCGATTTTGGGAGTTTTTTTTCAGCCCTCTGCTGCTGCCTGAGCTGCTGACCAGTGGCAGGGGAAGCACAGCAGGCAGCTCTGCAGCAGCGGAGACACAATCCCACCTTCCCTCTCCCCTCCAGTCTCCCACTGAACCCCTCCTCCAGCACTGCCTCTGCCTTTTGTTGTCATTATGAGCACCAGGGCTCTGGTTCTCTGCAGTGAATTGCTCCCAGCAGCCCCCAAAATGAATAATTTGGGCAAGTCATGCTCCAGGCTGGTGTCCTGGAGAGAGGCTGTCTACAGACACCTTTGCGGGTTTGCCTCTTCTACTTCCTGAGCATGAGAAGCCCTCATTTCAGCTCCTGAGCTTATTGCAGCTCCTGGGTACCTGCCTGACCTAATTTAGAGTGCTGAGAACTGCACTGATTCATCTCCCCAGGAAATTTGGGCTCTCCAGCCTTGGCCAGCACTACCTGCTTCCTCTGGATGAGCTCTGGCCAGAGCAGAACTGGTCCCTTCCTGCCACTGCTGTTGTTGCTCAAGTGCCTCAGAGCTCCTGCAAAAAGGAAAAGTGTTCAGTGTTGGCCACAAGAATAAAATAATAATAATAATAATAATAATAATAGTAAATGCACAAAACAGGTAGCTCTGAAAATAAAGCCTTCAAACTGTGTGGAGTTGAAAGCTGGCCTGCAAAATCAGCGTCATTTTAGCACCAACTCAACCCACTGCCTCCATCCCATCCCCAGGTCCCTTTGACCCCGGTTTTACCAGGAATGAGGGCAGGCAGTGCCTTTAGAGCTGTCATTTCTTTGCTGACAGATCCGCCAGATACATCCAGGGGAAGAGAAACCAGCAATAAATGGATTTCTTACTGCATTTTGAAACCACCTGAACCCAAATGTACGCAAACGCTTTCCTCCCTCCCTGACTCTGGGTTTTGATGCACGCATGAGGAACTTTTCCAGTCAAAGGGTGTGTGTTCCCTCAGCGTGCCTGTGCTCCCACAGTCACCCCGTGCTCTGGGACCCCAAACCAGGGCTGCGGATCTCCCTGGGAAATCCCCGGTGGGGAGGGGAGCTCATGGCAGGCTCAGCTCTGCTGCTGAGAGGTTTGGTTGGGTTTATTTGCTCCACAGACACTCTCTGTGTTCCAGCCCACCAGAACAGAGGCAGAACACGATGGGAGCAGCACATCCACAGCTCTAAACGCTCCTGGCCAGCAGCTGCCGGGACGTGGCTGAACCACTCCTCATTTTGGTGTTTTGCCGAATTCTGACAAACCCTCACCTGCCCCCCTGCAGGTTTGTGCTGCTCAGAGGGCTGGATGGCCAAGGGGCAACCAATCCACTGGCCAGATCGGAATCATTCAGGGTTAAAAGCAAGAAAGAGTTTTTGGAATTCTGGAGCTTTTGTGTGCCCTGCTGCCCATGCCCTGGCCCAGAGCCATCCCATCCTGCAGGGCACTGCCAGCCTGGGGTGGGCAGGGGCAGGAGGATTGCTGACACCCTGGGAAGGGAGGGCCTGTCCCCAGCCCTGCAACTGAGCTGATTTTCTTGGATCACCTTGATATTTTAATTACCCTGTGTTTTCCCTCTCAAAGCCATGGGTCCAGCTTCTCTGGCTGCGATTGCTGGGTTATTTTCCTGATTCTTGGCACCTCGGAGCTGCAAGTCTGTGCCTCTCCTGCAGGACAAGGAGAGGTGAACTTTGTGTCTTGGCTGCTGCCAGGGCCATTATGAAGAATTTGAGGTGATTCATTGCTTAAAGACTTCTGGGCCCATTCCCCAAACTTGGAAGGAATTCTGGGCACTCTGCCTGCTCTACCCAAATTTGTGGTGGTTTCCCAGAATGCAAAATTGAGCACAAGGCACATCAGGGTGTGCTCTGAGAGGATAAGTGAGTTGGAAGGCAAAGACTGGTTTTTGTCTCCTAATTCCTTTGTCTGGTATTTCTTGACAAAGTAATGCAGCACTGGAAATAAATTGAGTTTACTGCAGCCTCGCATAGGAGTGGAATTGTTTTATTCATATGCTGTTTGTGGCCTTAAAGAACCTTTTTGCTTTCTTGGATTTGTATAAAAAATCCTGGCTGGAATGGTGACAGAGATGAACAGGATTTACTGCTGCAGCTCTTGTGGTCAGAACTAATTACCAGCTACACTCTCTCAGATCTTAACTGTGCCTCTGTATGAAGACATTCAGACAGAAATTTTGTTCATTTGGTTGGCTTGGAAGGTGGAAAATAAAAATTAACCTCCAGCAGAGGAAAAGGCCTTGGAGAAAATAAAATTTGTTTTTATAAAGAGACATGCTGCTGAAAAAAACAGCAGCTTGTGGAACTGTTTGCTTTGTTTGTAGATAAGGAAATTTTGCTGATGGCAGTAATAGAGATGGGCTGAGAAGGGCAGGTTTGGAGAAAATAAAATTGGAATTAACTTGGAGCAGAGTATTTGCTTACCTGAGCCATTGGAATGCTGAGTGGCTTCGAGGTTTTAGCACATTTCTAGTTGTGAATTGTCACTTTGTTCATTTAAAAGCAGGCTGAACATAAAAAAAACCTTCTTTTTTCTTAATTCATAAAGGACAGCAGATCATCAGTCCATTATTGGACCTGCCTGGACAAAAACTTCCCGTGACGACCTGTGCTGAACTCCAGATTATTTTGTCAGGTATTTATTGGCCATTTGGAATGGTCTATAGGAGAGGAAAGGAATATTTTAGCACTCATGTCACACTCAGCACCAGTCAAACACAAGTGGCAAAGTCCAATCTCCTTGGTGGCAAAGCTCCAAGCAGACAGGAGATTTCTGGGATGATTTTTCCACATTTTGAAGTGACTGTGGCCTTTTGTTTAACATCACATCACTTTTCTCTTTCTTTACTTCAAAACCAACCCACTGATCCTTCCAAATACTTGTGTTCCATCATCAATTTCCAGCTGTATCTGAAGGCTGCGTTGCTCACAGCTCCCAGGGACATTCCTGCCTTGGATGTGATCGGATCTGCTGCCTTTTGAAATACATTTCAAAGCGATGACTTGTGCTGTGGAAAATTTGCCATTTTCCCTTTATAATCAGTGTTTGCACTTGGGAAGCTCCCTTTTAATCTCATAGCCCAAGCAGGAGAGTCTTGGAGCATCATGGCAGCATCAAAAAGAAAATACTTTTTCTTTTTTTTTTTTTTTTAATAATATCTATTTATAGACCATCAGCTTCTTAGGACAGAAAGTGGCATTTTACTAAGAAAGAGAGTAATGTTATTACTTCAGTCAGGCAAAAGCTCTCAACCTCTGAATCACTTTAAACTCATTTTTTTAGAAGAAAAGAGATCCTCTAATGCTGGAAGTCCTCCACAATTTTAAAGGAAAGAGCAGGTATTTGTCTTTAGAGGAGATTTATGTGCTTTGGGAAGGCTGAATTTAAGTCAGAAAACATTTGTACCTTCACTGTTTGGTTCAATAAAAGCAAGATTTTCTTCTTTCTTGCAAGGAGGGATCTGAGTAATCTCAGGCTCTCTGCTCTGGGTTCTTTCATTTCCATTCTTCTTGTTTTTAACCAGGATTTTCCATGAGGGAACTCTCCTGCTCCATGAACTGACTGGGATGATATGGAGAGGAAGCTCTCCTCAATATCAGGAGAATAAATTTTCATGTCTGAATTTCTAGACTGAATTTCAAATGTCTTTTCATCTCTGTATCCCCTGAAAAGCACAAACTTCCACTGAAACACCTCCCACTCATTCACAAACTGCTGGAAGTTACAAATTAAGAGGGAAATGTCAAGACCAAGCTGATTTTTCCTTTTAAAAAAGCCCATTTGGAAAGGTTTACTTAAAATCTAAGGTTCCACAGGGATTCTGAAGAAGCTGAGAGCTGAATCTTACTACAGGACACATCTAAAGAAGATTATCTCAAAGGAAACTGGTGGCCTTTGGGAGAAACTGCTTGGAACTGGCCAGGTGAAGTTCCTGACTATGACTACTCTTGTTTTAATTTAATATTTGGGCTTTTTCTCCAGATACTGGGAAAAGACATCACTGCAGAGTAATGCAAAACAGTTAAACTAACAAGTGTAAAAGCTACTTATATGAGAAATAGGGAAATGTTCTTTCTTTCTCTTTCTTTCTTTCTTTCTTTCTTTCTTTCTTTCTTTCTTTCTTTCTTTCTTTCTTTCTTTCTTTCTTTCTTTCTTTCTTTCTTTCTTTCTTTCTTTCTTTCTTTCTTTCTTTCTTTCTTTCTTTTCTTCCTC
>VWZN01009183.1:320648-349604 GCA_013396955.1 Regulus satrapa
AAGGGCCCAACCCCGAACAAAAGAAGCCCAGGGGGCCCTGGTGGCTCTGCACAGCTCCTGCCAGGAGGGGACAGCCGGGGGGTCGGTGTCTTCTCAGAGGTAAAAAGTGACAGGATAAGAGGAAACAGCCTCAGGCTGGGCCAGGGAAGGTTTGGATTGGATTTTACCAACAATTCCTTCAAGGAAATGGCTGTCAAGCTCTGGCATGGCCTGCCCAGGGCAGTGGTGGGGTTGCCATCCCTGCAGGGATCAAAAGCTCTGCAGTGGTGGCACCCAGGGACAGTTCAGTAGTGGGGCTGACAGTGCTGGGTTAGAGACTGGACTTGATGATCTTGAGGGGTTTTTTTTGACCTAAATGATTCCATAATTCTGTGATTCTGGAAAAGGTTTTAAAGCACAGAGCTCCAGATTACAGAGGAAATGGAGCCCAATTGTCATCAGCATTTTAAGATTTGAAAGTCCTCATTTTGTTTCCCCTGCTTTTGGCTGAGGTCAGAAGCTGAATTTTCACTGACTTTTCCTGATGCCTGAGTGTGAAATTCCCTGCTCCCGTTAGCATTGTCCCAAAAAAGCCAAACCACTGAGGAAGTTTTTCCTGTACTCGCTCTCTTACTCTGCAAGAGCATTTCAGCAAGGAACGATGTAAGGCTTAGTTTTAACTTGCTGGTGACTAATTTTGACCACATTTGATGCTAACAATTACTTTCAGCACATATTATTCCATATTTATGAGCTTAACGAGTTGCTATCCATTCCTTCTATTTTAAGGGAGCTATGAAGTCACCTTTCATTGATATTATTTTTCGTTTCTTCAAAACTCAGAGATGTCTGAGAAGATTCATCATGATTGAATCCCCAGGTGAGCAGCTCTGGGAATGCTGGCTGAGTTATCCCAAAAACAACATCCAGAGATGACAACCAGCAGGGTGTTTTCCTTCTGGGAAGAGCCCAGCTTTCCAGTGGAGCTTTTTTTTCTCCACATACAGCAGCACATTTGGGTAGGGCTGGATGGTGCAAAACCCTTTAAATCTGCCTGGGCACAGCCATGAAAACACTCTGGGCCCTTCCAAAAAACAAGCCAAGTCCTGGCTGGCTCAGCAGCAGTCCAGCTCGTTTTCTTTCCTTTCTTGTCCATAGGGTTTCTTGTCCTGCACATTTAAGAATTCCTTTGTCCTTCCGTGGTGAAGGAGATGAGGATGGGGAGCTCAGGGGCTGGTCCTGTCCAGGGGAGCCTGAGCTGCTGCCAGCTCCCTCTCTGCCGTGCCTGCAGCTGTGGCATCTCCAGGGACAGGCAGTGGCAGGTCCCAGGAATGTCCAGCCCCACTGCCCCTGGCACATCCCACCTCCCAGCCTGTGCTGCGCTAAATGGCTCCAGCCTGAGTAATCCCGTTCCAATTGCAATTTGCATAATTGCCTCCTGCTTTCAGATCTCCTGCAGTTCCTTTTAGGTTAAGTCTTGTTGTCTCCTTATCCAAGGTGGTTGCTTAATGCTGCAACTTGCTCGAAAACGGCAACATCTTCTCCCCTCCCGAGCCAGCTGCACTTCCAAGGGTGGGGACACGTGTGCCAGTACACTTGAAAATTAAGGTATTTTGGAAAGAAAGCACTACAGGCTTGCTATCAACACGCACAGCAATAAATCAGGGCAAACGTCTCCTCCCCACAGCTCCCAGTGCAAGTCGGAGGTGCCAATGTTCCCTAGGGAGCTCTGAATTCGCTGCTTTTGTAATTGGTGGCTGTGAGAGCCCAGATTTCAGTCCAGGCTCTGCACTCCTGCCTGGGTGGGCAGCAGGAGCTCAGGGAGCCTTGATTTTTGTGTCAGAAATCCCAGCAAGGCAGGGATGAGTGGCCAAGGTGCGATGACACCCCTTGGGCACTGTCACAAGGTCAGAGCTGAGCAGGGAGCAGCAGGAGAGAGGTGGAGTTGAACTGCTCAGTGCCTGCACTCCGCGTGGCACCCATAAAATTCCACGTGGGACCCATTTCGGGGCAATTCTGACTGCAGCTCAGGGGTGTCCCTGAACCAAACAGCTTCCCTGATGACGGGGATGGAATCCTCTTTCTGCCTGCTGAGCTGGCATCAGCTGGATCTGGTTTTTAGGTGGCAGGGGCTGAGGGCACAGGGTTGAAGCAGCCTGGACAGAAACCCTCCTCGGGCGGGGGAAAGTCACCTCTCTGTGCTGGCATTGGCAAAGCAAACACTCCACAAGGAATGGGGTGGTAGAGAAAAGGTGGTGCCCTGGCTGCAGGAAATTATTCTGAACCTTTCCTGATCCCGTCCCTTGAGAGGTTTGCAGCAAGGCAGGAGCTTCACCTTTACCAGCTGATGATCAAATCTGCTCTGAGAGCAGCACAAGCAAAGGCACGTTTGGTGTGTTGGGCTGGGAAAAGTCACAAATCCACGAAAATAAAGAGCCCTAGAATAATGCCCTTCCTTTATAGAAAAACACCGACGACACAAAAAGATGCCTGTGAGGATAAAACAGCTATGTGGAGTTTTTATGCCAGTGCCTGGTTCTCATCCACCTCGCACTCCACCTGGTTGTGCTGTTGACCACGAAGCCCCAGCCGTGAGGTTATCTGGAAAACAGGAAATAGTTTGTGACTAATCCCACCTCCGTGAGCTGTGAGTCAGAACTCTTGGCGACAAGGAAAAAAAGAATGGAGGGTGGGAAATAATATGTATTTTTAAAAGGAGTTTCCTAGGCCAGGGAAAGGAAAAATAGGAAGCGATTTTCCTCTTTAGAGCCGTGTGTGAGGCTGCTCAATGTCAAAGACAGGTGTCCCACGGCTGGCACACGAAGCCACAGATGACATCCTCAGCCGTATGATTGCTTCTGGTTCAGCTAATTTGACTAATTAATACATAAATAGCACCTCAATGTGTTGATTTCATCCTTCTTCAAAACGTGCTTCTGGAGCAGGAGGGTTTGTGCCAGGCTTTATTTACCCAAGATCTCTCCGGGAGGCAAAAAAAAAAAAAATTTAAAAAAAAAAAAAAAAAAACAAGGTCTCTTTCAAGTTTCGATTCAGATTTAAGTTTGCCTTCTCCAGCCTCGAAATTCTCTTTCTTTTCTACAAGAATTGTTACGAGAGCAAAGCTTTCTTTTTTCCATGAGGGGAGACTCATCAGTTGCCTTTTTGTGGTCTCCTACTCTGATTTTTTACCCATCTATCTGAATTACGAGACAAACTCATAATTCAGGGAGAGACACAGAGCATTTAGCTGTGTGAGCTGGAAAACTGTGTGCTGCAGTTCTGGATCATCAAGGACAAACCTCCTCTTTTGCAGTATAATCACCCAATATCTCAGCTGCCACTTGGCATTACTGAAATCCCCTCCTCAACAGGATTTTCATCCCTATTTGTAGTTCTGTCATCTGCTGGATCTCCCAAGGGAGATGCAGAAGTTGTTTATGAGCAGAGTCCAGTGACATTTCTGGGCTGCTGAAATCTCCTGCCCCTTAAACCCCCCCAGACTGAGGAGGGATTCCTCCCCCCAGATCTCCCAGGTTCCTTTCACAGCTCTGCCAAGGATCTGGTGTGACTTAAATTAAATCAATTAACTTTTTAGTGCCTCAGCAGTGCAGGGTATGCATTTCCTGGGGAGGGGGAGTCGAAGGCTCGTTCGGCAGCTTTGTAAAGTGCTTTAAAATTCCGAGGCAGAGACAGCAGAGAAATGCAATGAGCTCTGGGTTTTTGTGGTCTCAGAGGCAGCAAGTCACTCTCCAGGGTGCAAAGAGACATTTGAGGTTTGGGCTGAGGGCAAAGCTGTGCTGGCAGGGTCCTTGTTCTCCAAATGGAGGCAGAACACAAAACTCTCCTGTGGAAAGGTCGAGAGGTATCCCAGACCAACGGGATGCAGCCTTTCCCTTTGGGAAAGCACCCGTGCTCCCTAAATCAGAATTCTCTGCCACAGTCTCAGTCCCTGATTTCTCTCCCACTGCAGGAGTGTTTTGGGATATCACCAAATGAAATGTTGGACATCCCCAGGCAGGCAGCAGAGGATGAAGGACTCAGGCCACGCTCTGGCTCTGCATGGTGCTCACCCTGCAGCACTGCAGGGGATTGAGGAAGGGACAGAAGGGGCACCCTGCAAACCCTGAGCAGCACCAGGACTGGAATTAAAGCCCATTTCCCCAATTCCAGGAGCACTTTCAGCAGGAGAAATCCATGCTCACACACAGTTCTCTTGAGAGCAAGTAGAAGAGCTGCACGCACAAGAACTTGGGACTTGGAAGAGTTAATTGCTCTTGTGCTTGCACAGATTAAAAGCTTAGGGTTTAACTGAGACCAATAGTTCCATATTTCATAGTTCCTAAAATGAATTTGAATTTATATTTGGCAGAGGCTTTTCCTGCTGGGTAATTTCTGGAGTGATAAGGTCAGTGCTGCTCAGGTACCTGGGATGGTGCTGAGTAAAGAGCTACAACTCTGTCATTGACTTGGGAGGCAAACCTGGCTGCTGCTGCAGGCTGGATCTGAGTGGAGTTGGAAGCCACCACAGAAAAAGGGTTTGAAATCCCCCCCAGTGCTGGAGAGTGAATCAAATACCTCGTGTATGTGGGGACCAGAATTAGTAATTGTTAATACTAATTAAGGTTAGGGTTGAGATGTAATTCCTGACCATGGCACCCATCCCCACGGGACTGTTCTTATCCCTGGAGGGCTGAGCTGGCACTTTTCCTGAGGGAGGTCCATCAGCAGGGCATGGGCAGAGCTATCCCCAGCTCCTCCCAGGAGTGGGCAAAGGAATGGGACAGCTCAGGAAAGGTCATTTCTTGTCCTCTGGTGATGCTGGGAGTGTCCCATGTGTGCCTCCATTGTCCCTCTGTCTGGGTGAGCCCTCGGTGCAATGCCACAGCTCCTGATCTCACTGCAGCTCCCCTCTGGCACGCAGGGAACGCCAGGAGAAGACCAGAGCTCACCTTCCCACCAGGCAGGGAATGACTCATGCTCACCCAGAGAACTGGATTGATCTGGCTGCTTACGGAATCTCACTGCGCCATCTCAACAGAAATGAGAGGCCTGACCCACTCCCCCACTGAAAGTCATCATAAGCCCATTGAGATCAATTAAGTTAAATATATGAAATTAAGATGAGGCCTGAAGTCAGGAATCTGAGCTACTTAGACCTAAACCACTGCAAGGCTTTTATACATAGGAGATTTTCCAACCCCAGAAAACTATAGGTTTCTTATCATTGCTGTCAGGGAACGACTCAGGCTTGCAGAATAAATGTTGAAAAAGTTCCTGCTTATCATAAAGCTCTCTGCACTGCTTCTGTGGTGGGTGAAAGGCCTGAGATTGAATATCCCCAGGGCAAAAAGCAGATCCTTTATGGAAAAACATCATTAAGAGTATGAAAATCTATTTTAAGGGATATGCTTCACAGACTTTACAGCACTGTAAGAAATTAATACTTAATTATTATAGACTGAATGATTTGGAAGTTTTATTTTGACACTTTAGAACTTGTTCAGGACATGCCTCACACAAGGCAAGGTCAGAGATGCTCCAGCCACACACAGGGTGAAATCCAAGGCCCTCTGGAGTCAGTGGGAACTTTGCCACTGGAAGTCAACAGTTTCAGGAAGCCAACCGAGCAGAAAACCCCAAATCTAAATGGCTCAACGTATTCAGCTCTGTCAAAATGTTCAGCATTGGTCCTGGTTGGAAAATGCTTTATTGTGCCATGGAAATTTATAATGAAAAAAGGGCTGGGAGGGGAGAGGTTTGTTGTTGCCAGCTCAGTCCCTGGTGGAAAGGTTTTCTTCAGCTTTCCTCTGTGGGGAAGGGGAGGGCAGACCCAGGGACCTGACAGAGGCAGCCACAGAAATTCAGTCCCACAGAGTGAGACTTTCAGAAATTCCCTCAAATAAGATTCCAGCATTCACTCTCCACAAGTTCAACTCATGGGCAGCCTGGTACATCCCCATGGCCCTGGTGAATTCAGTAGCATGGGAAGAAAGTTACATTTCTGGGCAAATAAAAACATGAGGTTGTGCCCTGGGTTTACAGGGCAAGGGGAAGCTTGAGCTGGGCTGGGGAAGGCAGAGGAAAGTCCAAGAAGAGGGAGGAAAAAGAAAAAAAAAAGAACAGTCGTGAACAGAGTCAGGGTTAGATGCTGAGAAAAAAGTGGAAAGACAAAACCAAGAAGAGTGGGGCAGCACGTGGGGAGATCAGGAATCAAAGCAAGACTGTGCAGGATCCTAAAATGGGCATTCTGCAGGAGAGTGAGAAACTAATGTTTTAATGTACAGCAAAAATACTTTCTGCTTGCAAGTAAATGCTTTCGTTAGAGAAACTGCCAGAGCCTTGGCCAGGAAGAGAGAAGGGGGGAAGAGCATGAAGACAGCTGAAAACAGCAAAAAAACCAAGCCCAGCACTGAGGGACGGGGAGGAAGCTCAGGAGATGAGGTGTTTAGCAAGGATGAATGCAAACAAGCACACACACGGGATACTTTGGGATCAAGTGGAAAATACTCCACATGCCTTTCTCTCAAAATCCCACATACTCCTGGAGAAAGCTGATTACCACCAAACCTGACCAGCTGCAGTTTTAAAAAGCACTCTCTCCACATTGCTCAGGGTGGGACATGCTTCCTATTTGCCTCACTTTTAGCTGGCTGGCCAAGGGGAGAATGGGAAAAGCAGAGTTTCCTTTTGGCCCAGTTTTCCTTGAAGCCTGGGAGCTGAATTCCACTCCTGACTTTGAATCATTGAGACTTGCTGTTGGAGCACAGTCAAGTCACATCCCTCACCTCCCTGTGATTCAAGAAGCCTGGCTTTTAAGGGGAAAAATATGCAGAAAGAGCCCGTAAAGGCAGGCTCGGGATCCAAGAAGAGTTGCTGTGGATTAACAGATTAAAAGTGTGGAAATCTGTGAAGATAAAATTCACAAAAGGAGGAACGTGGAGCAGCACCTCCAGCCAGATGGAGCTTTGTCCCTTTTCCTGGGCTTTTGGAGATATTTCCACCGCCTCAGGAGAGGCTCTGGTTGCAAAGCAGGCTGTGTGTGAAGAAGTGTGGATGCACCCAGCTGCCAGCCTGGAACCAGCTAATTACCTGAGCGGGGCTGGTGTCTGATGGCAGAGCGGGGAGAAGCTTCTCCCACCTCATAAACCCTTTGCATAATAGAGGAAACAAACCCCATTGTTTTTATAAACTCGTAATTCAGCGATGTAAATGGGATTCCAATAGGTTCATTACAGCCAGGTTGGTTGGTGCAGCTGGCCTGGTCCTGACCTGCCAGGGGACTCGGAGCAGGATGTGTCACTGCCTGCCTCAGTTTCTCCACCTGCAGAGCAGGGACGGTGTCTTCACCCTGCTCATGACAAGCCCTGCCAGGCTTCCCTGATTGCTGTTTGCAACACTCTGAGTGCCGTGCATGGAAGGTGTTAGAGGGGATCCTGAATTAAGTTAGGCACACGTTGCTTTATCATGGGTTTTGGGGAAGATTTTGGCATGCTGGGCGCAGGGTGGCACTTGCCTGGCACCTTCAGGGTGTCCTTCAACTCAGATCCTCACAGTGCCAATCAAGCAACCCTTCTCTCTCGAGGGACAGAGGATCCCTCGATCCCAATGCGCATTTGTCTGTGCCTTTATTTAATGAAGCAATTATGCCTGCTAACGACATTCTTCGAGAAACATCCTATCTAAAGTTTCCCACCATTCTTGCACTGGTAGCTTTCCCCCTTCCCTCCTCCTTTCCCTTATTAATTTATGAAGCAGCTAATTATGATCCCTGCAGGCTAAATAACTGTGCAGTTAGAGATGCACTAGATGAGTGGGTATGGCAAGGCAGCGCAGAGCATTTTTCTCTTCGCCTATTACATGTATTGTTTTAGGTAATTAACATCCACTTTGTAGTGGCAACACAGACGCCTTGCTGTCTGTACAGCTTCTTGGCTCAGCTCCTTGCAAATACTCCCTGGTACACTCCTTGCAAAACCATGTGAAGTGTTATATAATGCTCTAGGTTGAAAGGCAATTGTGTACATCCAGGTTATTAAACGGATCTGGATGTGTGTGCAAAGCCAACCTTTCAGGCCTTAGCCGAGGTGCCTTCAGCTGGGAGCTGGGCTCTCTCAGCCCAAGGAGACTTTCTCCATTCCTATTTTGCCCGTGCCTCCAGAATTTTCCAGTTTATGCCTCGGAATATCTGGGAAAATGCTGATGTTTCAGCTCAGTCCTCAGCATTTTGAATATTGCCTGTGCTCGGCACTGGACAGTCAAAACCCCAAAGATTGTCCTCATCTGAGAGACTTTCCTCTCCCCTGACAATCTAACCAACACACAGGCTGGTCTGGACCTGGAGATCCAGCTCAGTGCTCTTGCCCCTGCTGCCTCCCAGCCCTGGTTGAGTGTGTTTGTGGGAAAGCTTTGGGAAAGGAGAGCAGAGGGATTAGCGGGGAGGGAAGGGAAAGCCATGCAGCCTGCGTGGGGCAAGGTCAAAAATGTGCTAAGCTGTGGAGGGGTTTAAATGCCAGACAAGGTCAGGGCAAAGACAGCTCTGGAAGCCTTAAGATGTCCAGTTTTCCTGTTGCCAAGGAACACTCAGGTACACTCAGGTTGGAATAAACAGTGTTGTTTGCAGGAAAAATTTATGGACGAGCGCTGAATAAGGTTGTTATGATCGATGGGGTCTGCGTGCCTCTTGCACTCGCTGGCTTTTCACAGTCCACTGTCTGAGAAAATTGGTGCTCTCTAAGCTGAGTGAATGCCCAGAAGTGCAACCAAAGGCCAGGGTGAAGGAAGGGTCTCCTGCTGCTGGTACAAACCCCTGGTTTTTGCTCTGCAGGGAAAGCAGCTCCCCTTGGCTCAAGTTCCCCTTTGTGAGGGTGGCATGAGAAGAAGGGCAGAGACCAAAACTCAGGCCCAGAATTATTTTAATGAAAGCAGCAAACCTGGTCATTTTTGTCTTCCCTCTGCCTACCAATCAATGGTGTGTGTCAGCCTGGTTGCTCGTGGGGGATCAGATAGGGCTGTCTGAGTGTGGGCTGGTGCTTTGCAAGTTTAATTGCACAATTCGGCTCCCAGCTCCGGAGCTGCTGACCTGCAGGGCCAGCCAGTCCCAGTGTGGGATGGCCACAGGGCCAGCTGGACCCACAGGGTGGAGGGACAGAGCCCAGTGAGTCAGGGTGGGACGTCAACCCCAGGGCTTCCCTACCTGGGGCTTCCCTGGAGCTGTGATCCCTCCAGATTCCTTCCTCCCCACCTTGTCACCCGTGTGTGAACCCTGTGTTTGGATGGAGATGGAAAAAAGGCTCATCAGCATTTTGTGGGTATCATCTGCTGCTCGTCCTCATGAGATAGAAATCCCTCCCAGGAGATCTGGAATTATTAATTGCTGCTGTAAATCAGCAGAGTGTGCTGTGAGCCAGCCATGACAAATCTCTTGGGGAGCAGCTATGCAAACAAGATGGCTGATAAACACACAGGAAGGAATACATGGGAAGCTCTGTGGAACAGAAAAAAGAGGAATTTGTTTGTTTGTTTGTTTTTTAATAAAAACATTATTTAATGGGCAATTTCAAAATGAGTATTTATAACCTTTCTTTATTGTTTTTTTCTGGTGTAAATTGCAAATGTACAGCTTGATGAGATTTACCAAAAGCAGTGGAAGGAGCGGTGGAAAATCTGAATAATATGATAGGATGCCCACAGGTAAAGGTGGGCAAGGACTGGGAAGGGCAGAAGATGAGGACAATTTCATATTTTCAAGACAAGCTACATCACACTGGGCAAGGTGGGGTAAAAGATCTCCATACAGAGTGTCAGAAATGGGCTGTGCTGGGGTCCAGGGGACAGTGGAGAAGCAAACAAAGGAAGATGTCATCCAAGTCATGGGGAATGTTGGGGAAAATGTGGAGCTGGAGCAGGTTTTGGCTGAATTAGACCCACAGGAGGTGCTAGATGTGGCTCCAGGACACAGACACATTCCTGCAGTGCAGTGGGAGAAATCCAGTGGAGGAACCAAAGTAGCTGCAGTCTACACCAAGGGTTGCTCAAGCCAATGCTATTATTAGGTACTCTCATTCACAAGCCTCAAATTCACTAACAAATTATTCTTTAAAATATATATATATATCCTCTCCATCTGTTTTCCAGCTTTTATACCAAAATTCTAATTTAAGACATTAACTAAACTGGAAAAAATATTTTCCTTTCATTAACTTTGAGTGTATCCAATTTACGTTTCATATGTTTCCTTTTTTTTTTCTTCTTCCTGAAGGGTTTGTTTTCTGAAGCACAATGGAAACACCACACTCTTTTTTTTTTTTTCTTTTTTTTTGAAAGCATTTCTGAGACTTTAGAGGGTGTACCTACATTTTGTGAACCTGTCAATGGCTCTGGCCACCTTCTAAATCCCCTGGGGCAGGTGAATGTTAAGGAATTGAAGCTCCCAAGCAGAGGTACCATTATGATCTAGGACTATCCAGACCCTAATTATGTTTCTTAGTGCTGACACCTGCCAGCAAATACAGAAAGGGATGCAGCACTCCTGTGTTTATTTCTAGAGAAAAACATTTGGATTGGTTCTGCTCAGAAGCAGCTGGTGGTTCAGAGTGGACATTTTGGGGCTCTCACAAACACACTTTGTCCTGCACATGAAAGTGCCTTTCTGCATGTTTGATGTTCTGAGAACTCTCGGCTTGGCAGGAGGCAGCTCTGGCTGGTGATGCCCCTGAGCCACAACCAGCTGGAGCTGGGGAAGATTCCACAAAACCTGCTACCGAGCAGTGCTGGGGACGGACAACCAGGAAAAAAAAATCCAATTTTACCTGGGGCAGCTGTGCTGCTGTTACTGAGCCACACAATACCCAGAACAATCCAGTGCCAAAAGTGTCAGGGGATTATGAGGAGCTGGTGGAGTTTACAGAAGGCACAGACAGCTCTGCCAGTTGCAAGTCATGCAGCCGTGCCAGGGCCATGCCAAGAAAAGCATTTTGCAAAGGATCCTGCATTCCCTCCGCTCTGCAGCTCGCAGGTTAGAATTAATGCTTTGTAGTGGTATGTAAAAAAGCCCAGTGTCTCCCGTCTGGAAGGTTAAAAATAGGTTGGCAGTAAGAAAAGGGACAATCATTGCCAAATTAAATGAATGTAATTTTTAATCAGTGCGCAGAATAAATGATACCATTTTAGACTGCGCTATAAAAAATGTCCCACAAACTTTTATAAGGAAACAAGCACAATTCCATTGGTTGGATTTCCCCCCGTAGGTTGAGAAATTTTATTTTATTTACTAATGTAAATACATTCCATTTCCATACCCAGGCAGCCAGTCCAACATACATATTGATATAAGGACAGCCAACATTTCATTAATATTAAAACCTCCTCTCTGCAATGGGTAATGATGATTTATGCAAAAAGCTTACTTTGTGGGAAAATGAAGTTTTGTGGGTTTGCATGTCATGCATTTGTCCTTTCCACGTTATGAATTCCTGCTGTTTGCTTGAGCTCAGTTATTATTGCAGGGATATGGGGAGAATCTCCTGAGGGCCAAACCCTCGGCTCTTGTCATCGCCCCATTAACTTCAGGTTGTCCTGAAGTCAACAGGACTCCACAACTTTATACAGAGAGTTCTTCTGGAAATACAAAAATGAAAATAATATGGCAAACCTTCTGTTTTTGAAGCTTCTTTGGCTGTTTCTTCCATTTTTGTGGGTGGTTTCCCCAGCGAAGGGGCTGTTGTGCTCGCTGACCTGACACAAATGTCTGTGTATCATTTTATGAAAAGCTGCAGGAATGCCAGTTTGAGATCATTTTTTGCAAAATTAACATCTGCCTAGCACAGAAACTGCACTGTCTGAGGATTTGTCAAGGGTTTATTGCTGGGATCATTTACAGTAAGGGAGCAGGACTGTGGTCATGCTGGTCATATTCCTATTGAATAATTCTTCCCAGTTCTAACATCCTGCTTCTCTAAGACACCCCTGAAACCCTCCTGGGTGTTTTGGAGCTTTCTTCTCCGTGTTTTCTTCCCTGTGTCATCGCCAGGATGATCAAGGGGATATTTTCAAGGCACAAGAGGAGCTGCCACACAATTTATTGCACACATTTTGCTCAGCTGCAAAGGCTGAACTTCCTCCTGAGCTGTGCTGAGACCACGCTGCCGTTACCCCGAGTTCACGGAAACTCTGTGAATCCACAGAAACCTCTGTGAGTTTGTGTTTCCAGAGTCCCCAGAGTCCCAGAGCATCCTGAGCTGGAAGGGATCCACAGGGATGGTCCAGGTCCAGCTCCTGGCCTTGCGCAGGACACCTCAACAATCCCCCCTGTGCCTGTGGTGTGATTCACACCAAATCCTACACAAGGCTCAGGAACTGCTCAAAACCTCGAGGAATCCTCAAATTTGCAAGAGTTTTGCCAAACCCAGGCCAAGTTTCTGGGTTGCAGGACCATTTCTCAGCTGGGTGAAACCCGAGGGGCACTGTGGGGTCTCGTGGTGGAAAATGCAGAGCCGTGGCGTAGGATCAGGATCAGGATTATTTCCTCACCCCCACTCACACACGGGCAACTCCTCGTAAACTGCAGCACAAACCCTCCTCCCAGTTTACACAAAGCTGGACAAAATAGCTTTTTATCTAAGCTCTGTGGGCCACGTATATGAAACGAAGTTGCCAAACACAAATTAATGTGTAATTATTTTTCTTGCCTGAATCACTTTCTTTCATGTGTCATAACATGCAGAGTAAATAGCACCACACCTTTTTACTTTAATTGTGGTAATCTGATCTCTCAGCCACAAGAAAGCCTCCTCTAATGCCTTCTTTAGAATGGACTTTCAAGGCAAAGCAAGAGCAGTAACTGTAATAATCACCTCTTCTTTTCTTCTGCTGTCAAAATGCAGGGGGGTTGTTAAACTAATCAAGGACCAGGACCACACTGGCAAAAAAAATAAATGCCCTAAAAGACAAACAGAGGTAAATGTTTGACAGGTAATTTAAGGTGATAGTGGGATTATTTTATGGGGTTTTTTTCTGATTTGCCTGGTGACTAATTATTTACGGGGTAAACATGAGGCTGTCTGGCTTTATGGTAATATCATAATGAGAACCATGTTGTATTGTTTATCTGCTGGGATTGTCTCTGAGTTTTGAAGAGCAGAACTTAATAGTGGCAGGTGTCAACTCAGTTTGATCATCAAGGATCTCCTGTGCCCAGAGGATCGTTAAGATAAATAGAATTTCATTAGCTGGGTTTGGCCCATGTTTTGCATTGAGTCCTTGAAAAAGAAAGGACACAGGGATTTACTTCAGAGCAGAAAATCTCTTTTAGTATTTAGAAGAGCAACTCTTTTTCTCCTTATTTTCTATCTCTATTCCGTGACCAGTCACAGCTTAGGAACAAAACCTACATCCAAAACTGTGACAAAAATTAAATGGAGAACGCCAATAAAGGTTGTCCCTCCAGCTGCTTTCATGCTCTGAGGTGGAAGAAAGTCTTCTCAAGGGCCCTGGGGACAGCTGGGTGAGTTCCAAGCCTGAGCTGCTTGACCAGGTCTTGGGGGAAGGTGGGCAACAGCTGCAGGACTTGGAGCAGCCTTAAGCCAGCACAAGCCTGGGACAGAATTCACACTTAAGGGTGAAGAACCTTGCTCTGTCCACTAAAATCACTGCTCTGGTGGAAGATGTTAGGAAAGGGCAGTTTGAGGTTGAGTACAGTCTGCCACTTGAAGCCAAGCAGAGCAACCCCGTGCTGGTGGGAAAGGAGAAACCTTCCACCGTGTCTGGGCTCCCACGGGCATAACCCTGCTCCTCAGTCCTCTGGAAAGGGCATTCCCCATTCCCTGTGAGCTGTGTCACATAACCTGCTTGATTCCTTTGAGCCCCATCAGTGCTCCCCCAGTATCTCCCGAGAGGCTCTGCTGTCCTACCCCACCAGGCAGAAATTCCCAGCGGTCACAGAAGGTTTGGAATACAAACCATAATTGTGAGACCCTGAGGCTTTTCTCGGCAGAAAACAGAGCTCTGGGCGAGGCTCTCACACCATCCCTGCATCTTCTGGGTCTCCTGCTCTCCTCCCAGCTCCCTGGTGGAACTCTGCTGCCCTTGTTGGCCTCCTGTTTGGGTAAGATCTAATTATACCCCTGCTGCCTCTGCTGGCTTTGGTGCTAGCTGCTTACACTGAAAGCCCTGCAAGTCATCACATGCTGATTTCAGCGAGTCTCCTGATTTCTGCTGCCAGGATTCAAGGAGCTCGTTGCAGTTCACTAGCCCCCCTGTACACACCTCTCCTGCCCAGCAGAAGGAATGACCAGCAGGTGGTTGTTCAACTTGCTAGGAAGAGTTCTGGGAAACCATTCCTTCCCCCAGCTCAGCCCGAGCTGTGTACACTGATCCACCCTACAATACACTTGGGGGGAAACCTATTTAGCTGGTGAAGTGTCAGTTCATCTATCTTTATATCATTTCTGTGCTAACAACATCACTGAAGTCACAAAGATCTTAGAAATACCTTATCAAAGTCTTTGATGTCAGATTTACCCAACTTATCAAGCGGCTTAACCAAACATCCTCATCGCCCAATGCCAAAACATCCTCCTCACCCAGTCTAAACACATTCTGCTCACACAAATTAAAGCCTGACAAGGCCTTACTCCCTCATTACCCAGCTGACAAAAACCCTCTTTCTGCATCAGGAGCAGTGTCAGATGTAGCATCCTGCTCCTGTTTCTGCTGAAGCTCCCCCCTGTTTAAGGTTCCACTTGTACAGCTGCCAAAAGATTACACGTAGTCAATGATCCCAGAATTGTCTACATTTTCTGTTCCTTCATGACAGCTAAGATAGAAAAAATTTTAAAAAAAATAAATAAATGGGAGAACAAAAGAAATTAATTGTCTGTTTCAAATAAAGATCCTTATATTTGCAGAGAATTTGCTTGGTGGTTTGATCATCCCCAGACTTCAAGCACAGGATGGAGGACGGCCTTTGAGTCTGTGCTGGGGGCAAAATCGCTTCTGGGATGGCCAGATCAAAGTGGTTGTTTCTATTTACCTCAAAAAGTTTATCAGTGTTGCAGGAGGCAGTCGATAGAAGGAAAAGGGAGATATTGGAAGTCTCCAGATGGAGCTCCTGCAGCACCAAAAACCCAGCACTGGGTCTGGAGCCTCTCTCTCCTTTCGGGGTGAACCATCCACCCACAGACACGCACCCAGCATGGGCTGGTTTAAAATAAGAGCCTCTTTCATCTAAACTAATCAAAGCCATCAGTTTACAGGAATCAGTGTCGGGAGAGATGCCTCCACCCTCCGCGTGAGAGCGAGATGTTGTAGATGCAAACGGGACGGAAGCGCCGCGCAAACCTCGGAGCAAATAAAAAACCTGTGAGGAAAACAAGGGGAGCTGTAAACTCCAACCACCCGGAGGGCAGGTGGAACTCGGGCAATGAAAATTTGTGCGGCTCGTTCTGCGGATTGAGAAGAGTTGAGCTGTTGAGCAAAAGGATTTGACTCCTCGGAGCTGCGTCAAGCTGGGAGATATTTTGAAAGTTTGTCTCATCTCCTCACAGCAGGTGTGAGAGCTCGGGCCCACAGCAGGCACGATGTTTCTCCTGCTTTCTGAGTTTTTTAATATTTAGAACCTTTCCACCCTTCAGGAGGGACATCAGAAAGGGTGGCAGTGGTGTAAGAAGCAAATGGAACATCACTTAAAGGTAATTCCACTGTTGGAAAATCAACTTCTCTGACTGGAGGAGGAGAGCAAAGACAAATGTGTTGTTTCAGGTCCATCTCTAGCAACAATTGTGGCATCAAGAATAAAAACAAATATGCAGCAGAGTAAAATAAAGAACAAAAATGTATATAGAGTGCTTCCATATTAATAATATTCTTTCTAAAGGGAGTGTACTTACACGCTTATGGCCTTGTACATTATAGAGCTGGATTTTTAAATGTTAAATAAAATATGTATAAAATATAGGGAATATGTATAATATACTAAAAAAATATTTACAAAATATGTAAATCATCTCCAGCCCATTCAGGTGATTGAGATGCACATATTTCCCATAAATTATCCCAAGCTGGTGCAAATTTTGCCTTAAGTCATAGTTCCAGAAATGAAGCAATTACTTCACATGTTTATATCTGTAAGCAAGTGGTTAAGTATTGAAGGACTTTGTTTAAAAAAAAAAAAATCAGTGAAACAATGAATTTTTAATTTTGATAAATTTTAAGGACTTTACTGTTCAAATGCCCAGATTAAGTGATGTTGATGTCCTTTCTTATTGGGACAGGAATCCTTGATGCCTTGTAAGCTGCAGATGTGAGACCAGGTGTTTATAAATTATACAGTAAAACAAATATATTGCACTGAAGGCTCATCTATTATGAATTTAAACAGCAGCTCTAATCCTCAAATTTTATTCCCTGCTGGGTAAATAGTTGTGGGCCAATGCCAAGGATGACAACGCAACACAATGAAGGAAAGCAAAATGAAAAATTGCTTTCTCTTGTTTGTATTCCCCGGTAGCCGAAAGGTTTAGAATAACAGGAACTTTTCAGAGATTGGAAGTGATGTCTCCTGAGAGATTTTCCTGTGCTCTCTGCCTTCCCCTGCCTGGCATTCCCAGACAGGCAGCCTGGGTGACTCCCACAGCTCCTGGGACTGGTGGAGGGGGACAGATCTGGCACTTCCCTGCTCCAGGTTCCTCCCAAGGCTTCCCTAAGGACAGGGCAAGCATGGACAAGGTGCAGAGGAGATTTTATTAGGTACAGGGGATTTCCTTACATCACTAATGAGGAATTAGATCTTCCCCTTTCTCAGACAAGAAATATCAAGGGAAAGAAAATTGTCCCCACCCTTTACCAAATGCCTCCCTCACTTCCTAGGAACCTGAAATGATTTTCCAGAATTTCTCCTCATGGCTGCCAAATCTCATTTCTGTTGGGTAAGTATTTACTGCAAGCTCGAGACAGGCTCCTACCAGAGGTTTTTTCCACCCCACCCTCCTATCCTGCATGTACATAATAAGGCAATTATTCATGGCCTGAGCACAGGATGAGATGGAAACTCCTGGAGCTGGAGATGGGATTCAGACAGGCTGGGCAATGTGGCCTTGGAAGGAAGTTGGCCAAGAGCTGAGGACAGAAACATCTCACAGAAGTTGTTCTGCTGCCTGTTGTTCTGGTGGCTTATTTTTAGCCCAGTGTGGTACAGGAGGCATCCGGCTGTCCCAGTTCCCTCCAAGGATGCAGGGTGAGCTCTGCAGGGCACAGCTCTTCCTGAAGGCTGGACCTGACTTCAACGTTGCCCCAAACCCTTAATGTGCCTCTCTTCTGGGTGAACAGGCCCCATTTCTCTGAGTCCAAATGGATCCGAGGGACAGCAGTGAAGCTCTACCAGTCCTGCCACCCAAGGTGGCCTGGCTTGAGCACTTCTGTTTCAAACTATTTGAGCATGGCACAGAGCAGAAAATCTCACCTTTGGTTCAAGCTCAACACAGGCATATGAACCTCCAAGCTGCGTGCAGTTTTGGACATCAGAAAATGCCAAGATCTTAAAAAAATAACTCCTCACAAACATCAGCGTTTGCACACACACAGGTGGATAAGCATCTCTTCGCAACACAACAGTGCCCAAGGAAGAATGCTGGAGGTGAAGGCCATCTGCTCAGAAGCCTGGTCCCAGAAGGCTGAAAGCCACACATGGGATCCATTTCCATGTTCCCTCACCCCTATAATCCTTCTCTTTGTCACCTCGTGCTTGTTTTTACTGTAAAAGCACAAGCCTGAATTTGTCTTTGATCTTGGCTGCGGCTTCAAGGTGCTGTAAACGCACAATAATTATATCATCAGCAGCCTCTTGCCCCATGTGTGCTTGGGGATATCATGTACCAACAGTAGCATTCCTCCCTCCACGTGAAGAGATCAGGCTGGAGATCATCTGCCTCTCATTAACGCACAGAGCTCCTGTGAGACCTTCAGTGCCTCTCCTGTGAGACCTTCAGTGCCTCTCCTGTCTTTGTTCCACCTTTCTCAGCTGGACAGGGTTCCTAGCTCAGGTGTTGAAGGAATACTGGCAGGTGTTTCCTCTCTTTTCTCCCAATTATCATGAGGAGCCAGACCAAGCTGAAAAGTGCTTCTTACACAAAGTCAAGTGTGACATCCTGTACAAGGCAACAGTGAGGAAGGTCTGATGCTGAAGGGCATGAAAGAGTACCCTTTAGAAAGCAAAACAAGTTCTTAGATAATAGCACCGACCAGAGACTGGCAGCAGGAATGCCAGCAGGTCTGCAAATCACTTTTCCTGATTTCCAAATTCCAGCTGGAATTCCCATAGCAGTGTTAACCTCAGCAGGTACAAGGAATGTGGCTACACCCATCTGCCCGTTTTCCCTCCCTGCCTCTCACAGCCATGCCCATGATCCACTTCTTCCATTTTGTCAGCTTTATCATTCCTTTGTCTCACTTTTCTCATCACATTCTTGTTCAATGTAGCCATGCCCAGAGCTCTGTGCTTCAATCTAGGTCAGGGAATGGTTGAGTGACCAAAAAAGTCTCTGTGGGCAACAAAATCTTTTGTCTCAAACTCTTTGTTTTTGCAAGATGTACATGTTTGTTTGGTTATAGGTTGATTTCAAATCCGAGTTATAATTTCCATAATTAACCCATCCATCCTTTTGGGGACAGAGCAGGAGCCAAGTTTTTCTCCTATTTCCTGCAAGACAGGGGGCAATGGCTTCACACTGGCAGAGAGCAGGTTTAGATTGGATGTTAGGAAGAAATCCTTCCCTGTAAGGGTGGGCAGGCCCTGGCACAGGGTGCCCAGAGAAGTTGTGGCTGCCCCTGGATCTCTGGCCAGGCTGGATCTGAGATGGGAAGGTGTCCCTGTCCATGGTGGGACAGTGGAAATTATCTTCAAGGTCCCTTCCAACCATGACTAGCTGCATGATTGTATTTCCCTAAGTTACATTCCATTCTTGTTCTGACTTAAGCATCATTGCCTCAGTCCGTGGAACCCTTGGCAGCAGATATCCACCACGGCTACCACCAAAGAAATCTCTCTTAAATATGGAAGTATCATTGCATTTAGGTGTTAGGACAAATATAAGCACCAGGGAGTCTTCCTGATCCCCACCCTCCACCTCTGCTGGTAGAAAGAATCAGTCAAAAATCCGTCCCCATCAGCAATGCTGAGACGCTGTGGGCAAAGGCCAGGAAACCCCACAAGCCAAACTCCTCCTCAAAACATGCAATAAAATCATAGCTCTCTTAAATTAGAGTGGTCAGTTTGTTAATCAGTGGACTAAAACAGGCTCAGTGTCACAGTGAGCTTTGAAGGTCACCAAGCACATCAGCAGGGCGGTAAGAAATCGACAGAAATTAAAATCCTTCCCCAGCACTGCCAGTGCTGTGTTAAAGCCAGTGTTTAGCCATGTACCTGTGCCTGTAGGTAAAGGGGCAGGCTGATCCCTGCTGGGCAGCATGAATCCCATCAGAATTTGGGATTATTCAATACTGTGGGTCCCCTCTGTCAGTGAAGCAGACACACAACCTACGGGCAACACTCCAGACAGAGTCCAGCTCATTTGTGATCAACATTTCATCAGAATCCCACACTTTAAACTCAGCCCTGCTTCGGCATCAATGGGGATTCTCAAGTCCTATCGTGGTCCATGGGAAAAATAGCAGTTCAAACAGTTTTTCACTTTGTTTCCACTCACTGGTCTCACTGGTGAGTCAGAGATATCCACTTTTAAAGAGGAGCAGGACATTTCATCGACACTTGCCCATTTTTATGCCATCCCTGGGTAGCTGCTCTTAGGAGCAGGCTGCTGAGCCAGGCAGACCCAGAGACTTGACCTTTTTTATTCGTTCACCGCCTCGCTGACCCAGTTTGGGATAAGTGCATCTCGTAGCAAGGAAGTCGTCAGCAGCACCTGTAGAGGTTCCAAGAAGTCTAAGAAAAGATAGGTGTATTAATTTATTTTTGATACTTTTGGGTGGAGCCCTCCCACTCATGGCAGGCTGCCACTGCATCACAAGCACGTTATCCTCTTGCTTCAGAGCCTCCTTCCCTCTCCCCCAGGTTTGGCTCGATGTGATTCCCACTGCAGATGTCTTTGAAAATGTTCAAGCTGTCGTTGGTAGATGGAAAAGTAGATGCACAGCGTGTGACCCCTTTGTGAAGGAACTGTCTCTCTGCTCTAACACACGCTCAGATCTTGTTATTATTCTCTGTGGTGGTGCGATTTTGTTTCTTTTTTTGGAAATCATCCCTACAGACTCGTTGTGATTAAATGTCTGATGTTTAAAGCTTCCATGAGCCTTTTAAGTCCTGTTTTGCAGTTTGGGCTTTAGGCCTGGGAGGTCTACAGTTCAAATCTCAGCACATTCCTCACTGCTGTTTTTAATTATGATTTGATATGGACATTATTGCTGCAGGGATCTCTCTCACACTTCAGAACCCACAGTTTACCAAAAGTCAGGAGACGCCAATCAAATCGGATCCCAGTTCAAAAGAACAAGGCCTGTAGCGGCCTCATTTTGTGCCCAGAGAAGTATTTGGTTGATGTTTAGAAGTGACATACCTAAGGGAGGGAGGAAACATGAAAAGACCAAGGGGCAACCCAAAACCAAAAGGCTCCTATGGGGCAAGATATGCCCGGTCCTGGATCACCTGGGGAAGCAGCTTTGTACACTCAATATCTGCCCCTGCTCGGCTCTCTTTGTCACAGAACTGTAACATAATAGTGCACCTTCCTTTCTGCAGGGCCTGCAGAGGGCAACTGGGGAAAGGAGGGAAGGGAAAACAGGCTGGCTTGTTGTGAAGTGAATCCCTTCTGTGATGAGGAGAATTCATTCTGCCTTTATATGCTCGGCTCTGCAATGTGTTCGGCAGAGATCAAGGCGTGCTCCATCTGAGCTTCGTCCCTCCCTGCAGCTGATCAGAGAAACTGAGGAGCAGTGACCATCCCCAACCTTATGGCTGCTCACACCAAGCCCTAACTCTGCTTATGAAACTCAGTTATGTTCCTAAACATCCCAGCTCTCCCTGTCCTTAATCCCTGACACTGAAACGGCAAAAAAAGGTGTCTGGTTTTACACCAGCTCTTCTGCTTAGCTTTGTGTTTCTTGGGAGTGGGTCTGAGCCATCCCAGCTGAGAAGGAAAGTCCTTTTCAGCAGAGCACGCTGTCGGGATGCTGATGACTTTGGCTGCAAGGCAGCTTTGATCAGGACCTCTGCACTGGATAAGTATAACCACAGACACTTTAGTAAAACTGCTTTTTATTATGTAAACTATACCCACGGCTGCCCTGAATTAAAACAATTTTCAGATGGGAGTCTTTCTATGAAGGGACCATTTCATTTCACTTTGCTTCTTTTCTGGTTTCCTGCATTAAAAAAGGGGGAGCCTGGAAAATTGCTTGAAATATTGTATATTCATTTTAAGATCTGCCATTGAGTCATATTTTGCATCAATCAGGCAGCTAAACTTTTATTTGTCAAGCTTTGATTGAATTTTGCAGTTAAAAATAAAGGGGAGAAACAAGACCAAAACCGTATTTTATAGCAGTCTGGATTGGAATATAGAGTAATGATAAGGAGTGGGTTTGGAAGATGAAAGAATGAGATTGGAACTTGTGTCTAACACCAATGAAATGAAAAGGAAGTCCTCAGTGTCAGCAGACAAAGAGGACACTGAAAGGCCATTGGAACCAGACAAATGTAATTTTTCTCAGTGTTAAAATTCAATCCAGGCACTGGGACAAATATTTTGGAATCATTATACAAGTCCTGTATGAATAGTTGGATTTCCAGGTTCTGGGATTATTCACTTGGGATTTAAATATGGCATTTGCATCCAGTTATCTTCCCCTCTATACTCATTTTATGGGTGTGTCAGGTATCAGAAAAATCAGAGGTTATCAGGGATCTTCTAACATCAACCTGGGCTCTTTCTTTAGGAAGAACATTTCAAAATCTGGTTTGGAGCTGTCAGGCCCAGGAGATGGTTTTCACACCTTGATCCCCAAGCTGAGCCTTCTCGCTGAGAATGGTGGGGGATTGTGGCACTGGAATTATGGCAAATGTCCCGTTTTGCCGTTGAGGTTGGAAAGGTGAGGCTTGGCATCCCAGCTTCTTGAAGTTCCTGCAATGCCTATTGCACAGAAATCAAATCCTTGATCATTTTGCTGCTTGAAGAAGGCATGGAGACGTGTTTGAATACCTATTTGATGGCACGTCCCTGCACTGCTGTGTGGCACACAGCTCGTTCCCCACTGTAATCCAGAAACAAAGGAACTGCAGGTGCTCGGGATTGTAATCTGCATAAATGTGGTGATTTTGTTTTACAGGGAGTCCTCTGGGAATGTGCAAAAAGACAAAGAGTTGGCAAATGTTGATAACAGTGACAGGTGTGGGAGTAAAACCTGCTCGTGGCTGAGGCAAACCTGGACACCCCAGGCACAAATGGGTTTTCTCACCTGCATTCTTCAGGAATCATAGCAGTGATAGGCCATCATCTCAAACAGTCTCCACATGCGAGCTATAACACAGGCAGACCCTTAGAACATGGAGAGGGCTCATCAGAGAGTCACAGAGGCTCCTTAGAGTCAGTGTCCTGCTCTGTCTGGGGCTGAAGCACTGACACACAAGGGCACACTTTGTCCCAGGGAGTCTCTGCCATGAACTCATCTGCCATACACAGATTTTGCTTTTTCTCTCAGGATTCTACTCCCTCCTCTCCCAGACTCACCGTTGCAAATGTGCCAGCCTTGTGACAGGAGGAAATTTTAATACTCCTTCCCACCACCAAAGCAGCAGGACTGGAACAAAAGAGAGAGTTTTCTGACTTCAGTTAATCCCTTCTTCTCCTCTGGTTTCCCATCCTAACACACTGAGTTATTATTAAGATTAAAACACTTGCACACTATCAAGGTATCTGCATTCAGAATCAAAAGCATACTGTCATACACTGCCAATTTGCCAGCACTGTGTGCCAGACTTTCCAGGCTTCCAGCCTCAGATATCATCATATCAGCAAAGAGGAAATATCAGACGTTGGAGAAGTGTTGTACTCCCAGGAATTCACGCAGCCCTGTTTCCCAGCCAGCTTTCTGTTTCTATAAACACTGAAGGAGCTGCACCCAGCTCCTGAAGCCAGCAGCAGGCTGGGCATGTGATGACTTCCCAAAGCCACATGGTTGCAGTTATATTTCCATACAGGCTCCTGAATATTTCCAACAGTTCCAGCCTAAGCATGAGGGTTTGTGGTATCGCTAACCCAGGCCGTGCTTCTTGCTGTTCTTTCTGTAACTAAAGCTTCTTAGGGATTTTTAGGGTCATTTATTTGTTTTTAAGGAAAATGTAATTTGCAGGTTAAGGAAGAGTGCAGGGGGGTCAAGTCTCCTGGGTGCATCCTTTTGAGTTCAGTTACCGTGAGCACCAGTGGGATAGGAATTGCACTTAATGGCTGGATATAGAGCCCTCTGAGATCTTGGATGAAGCAGCTTATTGAGATGCAAAATATTCTTTTGAAGAAGAGTATTTCCTCATACTTCTGGGCATGAGTAAGAAAAACATGAGAGCAGATGACGTAACTCCGGGCCTGCACTGCTGGCTCCGAACGCTCCGGTTGTAGCTGAGTTAGTAAAACTTTGCACTCCTATTCTGGCCGTGCTTGAGGGACAGAGCAGCCCAAAAATGCTGTGTGCACCCATCCCTCGTATGCTGCAGCTCTCTGTCCCACCCAGATCCCAGGGATGGCCTTTAAATTGACATTTCTACCAGTCAGCCTTTGCTCCTTATTAATTAGCCCATAAATCCCTCCTAAATCCCTCAGGGCAGAGTGTCTGTGGCAGTACAACACCTTTGCACAAGACGAGTAAATCTTTTCCAAGCCAGTTGAACCCAGGACAGAGAAATGGGAGCCTGGAGGAGGCAGGGTTCAGGAGAGGCACAAGGAGGTGCCAGTGCCACTGTGCCATTACCAGAAACGTGGAGCAGATCATCTGTACTGGATGCCAGACTGCTGAATTTCCCACTTGATTTGCCCAGAATCCATCAAAATCCCTCTTTCCCCCCTGCTCCCCCTGGCACTGTGCTGGCAGCAGCCCCCACACCCTGACCCTGTCCATGCAGGCCCAGCTTTCACCATCTCCCAGTGGTTTTTTCCACTCATAAAAGCTGCTATGTGTTCCTAGAAAACTGAAGAAGTGTGATCCTTTCCTGCAGATGTCTAAAAAAACCAATTTACAAGTCTGCTGTGGCTTCCATCCAGTGTCCCAGTGCTAACACTGCTCTGGTGCATGAATTAACACTGCTGAGGAAAAAAATGTATTTCTGAGGGATAAACTATTAGAGGCCGGGGGAAATATTCATTTTTGGGTGGAAGAAACCCAAACAACTAAAGCATGAAATGAAGCAAAAGAGCACAGCTGATTTTTATAACCTCATTTATGTGTTCTGTGTGTATCCTAAAGAAAAAGTTTCCTGGAATTGTGGGGCATATCCACAATTTCTTTGACTCGGGGCTCTCATGCTGGCCTGCCCACAGTAGGCATGTGTTTTCCATACATGAGCTCTTTTTATGATTAAATGCATGGAGCATGTGTAAGAGTGTGGTACAGCAGCTGAAATTCCAATTATTGAGTGGCTGCTAGACAGGAATTCACTTTCACCCAATGTGTTTGAGGTGAGGACAGGAGGAAAAGGAGCCATCCAGAGACATGAGGGATGGGAACCCAGGGCCATCGTGGGGTTCCTTGGCTCGGCAGCAACACCCAGTTTTGCTGTCTGTGGAATGGGGAGAGAGGCCCAGACTCATCTCTGTCCTGGAGGAAGGGGAGTAAGGAAAGATCCCTGCCCAAGCCAGGCCATGTGTTTCAGCTCCTGGCAGAAGAAAAGGCGAGTGATGGTGCATTATTTTTTGCTGCTGTGCAGCTCCAGCCCTGCTTTGGAGGGACAGCCAAGCATCTGCAGTGAGCAGCAAGGCTGGGGCTGCTCAGAACCTGCTGGCAAGGCAAACCCCAGCTCCACCTGCACCAAAACCCAGCTCAAGTGTGTCTGGCACATTTAATAAAACACCAGTGCTAAATTCTGGCACTGCACTGTGTCATCCACAGAGCTCCTGCCATGGGGAGGTCACAGAATAATCAGGGAGCACTTTTTGTTCAGTCTCCCCTGTGGTCTCAGGCAGAAGAGGAGGAAGATGACAGGCAGGCAGAGGGTTATTCTTTAATTTTATTCCTCTTTCAAGCCATGAGGGAACAGGCTGCTAGGTGTTGCAGAGGAGAAAATGTAAGAATTGAGGCTGGGAAGACAGACAGAACCTGGCTGAGGGTGTGGGTGTGTTTGGGTCAGAGCAGGAATGGTGTGGCAATGCTCTGAGGAGGAGCAGAGCAAAACTATGTGGAGCCAGACAGCGGCTGAAGAGGAAGAAAACGCAACAGGAACTGGAAGAATTGTTATTTTTAAAATTCTTTCCCCCCCAGGTAATTTTTTGACCAACCCAAGTTTTCCACCCTCACCTTGGTTAAAGCATTATAATGCCATTCGTGCTTAGGAAAATGTGTCTATTTGTAATTAAATGCAATGGAGCCAGTCTGTATTGCACCGTGGTGACAGGAAAACTCTAATTCAGCTCAATGAAAATGTTGCCTGAGAAAGAAGTAATTAAAGCTTGGGTAAGGCTCTCATACACTGTTTCTAGAGACGGCTCCTTTTAACCCAACCTGGGGTTTTTTTTGCTTTGTTTTGTTTTTTGACATTGGTCACACGAGCTGCTTTGCACCTTTACCACAAAGCAGGGATTAACCTGCAGTCAGAGCAATGCAGGATTTTTCTGCGTTCCCCACCACAGAAAAATAAAAAGCCAGAGCAACCCACCAGCGCCGTGGTTTACCTTTGTGTGATTTTATAAATAGGGGCGAGAGGGAAAGAATTACACTTTGCCCCCAGGTTCAGACTGCTTGGTAAGAATCTCAGACACTTTAAGTAGGCGCCACAAATTGTGTAAGCCCTGACCTGCTGGCTCGCTGCCTAGTTCACATGACAGAGATATCTGATGGTTTTGGCAAGGCAGATGGAGGTGGAAAGGTGCCTAGAAACCAACAGAAACAGGGCAGCCATCCTAAGGGGGTTGGAAAGGAAACAGATCTCTAAGGTGCAGTTTGCATCTGGGGAGGGAGAAAGGAGTGGGATTTTATTTTAATAAATCTGCTGGATTCCTTTCTGACCGTACAGGTAGGAAGCAGGAGGAGTACGTTTATATTTTGAAGGGAAAGGAGTCCCTTCAATCCACAGGGAAGTTTTTTAATGAGTGTAACAGCACTGAGCATGTGCTTGGCCCAAAGCAAAGCCACTCCACTTTTAGTACAGCTCCTTTCCTTGTGCAGTGTCTTGTCTGCAGGATTTGGGAGTGGGAAAAACAGAATAACCCACAGACAGCCATTGCTGCTCTGGGGTGCCTTCCCAATCAGGGCACTCTCCCCGTTCCTCAAGCTGCTGCAGCAGTAAGGTGGAGGCAGGCAGCTGCCAGATGTGATACTGCCTCAGGGCACAGTGTGATGTGAAGTCAGGAAAACAGGATGCTGGATGCAGGAAGCATCACTGATAAAATTGCTGCTCCCAAGAATTCCCCCCACCTTTTGTTGAAGTGTCTCTCTGCCCTGACAGTTCAATAATTTTCAAAAGTGAGCCTCAAAAAATAATTGCTTATCTACATTGAAGCACTGCTGAGTGGAAAATAGGATCCATTAAGTGCTTTTTGTCTTCTGCCACTACAATTCCACCACTCTCATAGCTGAGGATAGTGCAGCAAAGAAGAACAAAATCACCGAAATCTCGAAAAAGTGGAGGGTGAAAAGAAGGGGAAAGGCCACTATAAACCTTCCTCTGACTCTTCCTTTCAGCTATCACATGTTCTCAACCTCTTTCCACAGATACTTTTTTTTTTTCCTTCACTATGTTCCCTACCAGGCAATTGATTGGGGCTTTAACTGCCATTAGCAAATGAAAGACAGCGAGGTAATTAGGAATCGGCATGTCAGAGAGCGAGAATTATTTGCTGAGTGATTTATTGATGATTAATTTTGTTCTAATGTTCTTGCACGCACCGAGCTCGCATTACTCACAGCCAGTTCATAACCAGGCAGTTCAAAAAGCAGCTTTGTTTTAACTGTATTCATAGAAATACGTCCTACAACTGAGCAGCATCGGGAGATTTGCCACACGCTTGTCTGACTCCTCTGCCACAATGGTGTCGTTTTTAAAGCCCATTCCCCACTGCCACATTTATTTGATTTACGGGTAAAATTTGTAAAATAGTCCCATCAGAAAACGAGTCCTTAAAGCATCTTAGAGAATCTATAACAAAAAATATTCACCAAAGGGCTCCCCTGTGCTATTAGTATTTGTAGTGCTGTGGTGCCTGAGGCCCCAGCTGAGATCAAGGCCCCGGTGGTGGCCAGTGTACAACAAGATAATGAGAGACAGGTTTCCCTCACTGCCCTGCCACGACCACAAAAAAAGGGAAAAACACTGGGGAAAGGTGGCTGAAGAAATAGATCTCAGAAAAGAACCCCCTTCTCCTGTTTCTAAGCCAGATCATCACTAAGATCATTAAATATGCACCCAAAATATCATTGTCAGGTATTGCTCAGGCTGGAGCTTCACTTGGGGATGCTGGTGCAGGTGCAGAGCTCCTAAATCACGTCTTGCCCGTCCAAAACTTGAGTTTGGGAACAAAACCAGCTTTTCCCTCTCTCATCTGCAGGTTACTGAAGAAAGAAGAGGATCCCAAAGTAATTGTGGCGCTGTAAAGTAAAACCCTTGGTGTGATGCTGCAATGCAGAGCTCAAGGCAGGAGCAGAAAGGCTCCTCTGGATGGAGCAGGAGCTGGCAGAGCTCATGTTACTAACAAGACATCATTACTGATTTCTTCCACTTCTCAGGTTCGACTTTGGAAAATCATTTGTGGACAATGATAATTCATCGACTTAAGTTCTTAAACAGAAATCCACAAATTGTGCAATTGATTCTGCCAGGCCTGAGACAACGGGGCTGGCTCAGGGTTTATCTCGAAGGATTATAACGGGGAATTGGCAAAATGTCAATTCCTTATTATTGCTTTTCACAAGCCAAAAAAGCTGTGTTAAATTGGGGTTAAGGCTGACCTTACAGAACAGCAATTTAGGGTAATACCAATCGCCTTAAAAACACTGTATCACCAAAGCAAATCTGTTAAAATCCAAGAGGTCAAAATTAGGGTTAAAATTACAGAAAAAGAAAACACTTATTAATGGTATGGAAATTCCATGCAAACATTCCTGGCTCTACCAGCTTCAGAAGAAATTCTCATGTGAAGTAGCTGGGTTTTTAAGTCGTCATCAAATGTCATCATCATTTTCTCTCAAGAGAACTTTTGCTGTCACTAAAAAACTCTCATTCCACTGGGATAATCAGAGAAAAGGTTTTGATACGAGAAAAGAATCCACTTTCCATGTTTAATCAGAGTAAATCAAGCAAGATTTGTTCAGTCAGAGGATATGATTGTTCCTTATAAACAGTTTACAGACAGGGAAAGGCATTAAAGCATGATGGTAACACTGGAAAGAAAAGGAATAAATTATCCAGGGGTGAATTTAACTCTGAGTGAGGAGGATCCCTGCTGGCAGAGCACTGACATCCTGAAATAAGGTTATATTCTGAAATATTTGGAAAGGGAATGTAAGCAATATTCTGAAATATCTGGAAGGGGAAAGCTGCAAGTTTAACTATTAAGGTGTAGACTGATAAATGCATTCAATTTAATTATATTAAGGGGTTTCCTGTGGCAGTCCTGAGCTGAGGTAAAAGATCTCTGAGATCTTTCTCCTAGTCCATGACACAACTGATGCCAACAGCTGGTTCACAGGAGAGGGAAGCAAGAATTCTTCTCTGTTAAGAGCTGCCAAGGCTTCATAGCTATTTGAATTAGATTTAAAAAAAAAAAAAAAAAA
>VWZN01009183.1:349622-402857 GCA_013396955.1 Regulus satrapa
AAAAAAAAAAAAACAAAAAAAAAAAACAAAAAAAAAAAAGAAACAAAAAACAAAAAACCCAAAAAAACATGGGCATTCAACTGTGTACAAATTAATACTTCATCATGACTGAGATCAATAGGAAATGGCAGCCAGTCTGAGAAGTGGAATTCGTGGGGCGTTCCCGAGGGAATTCTCTGTATTTGCTGTTTTGGCAGCTTCTACCAACTTTCAGTTATGAAGAAAAACATGGGAAAAAATTACCATTAGGGCCATAAAATGAATTCAAATATAGCCCTTGTGTGAGATTTCTATGAATTTTAATTTAATGGGGAATGTCTGTAATGTTCTAGTAAATGTTTCTGGATAAGGGAAGTCAGATGTGGAAGGCAAAATTTATTGAAGAATCTATTCCTTCTTTATTTTAAGTTCCACAAGATTAACTGCTTCCCTTGTAAGTTTTTGGAAAGTTAATTCTGCCATCAAAAGGTAATTGCTGCGTTTACAGGGAGAAAGATTTAACAAGCACAAGAAAATGAATGAACCTGTGCTCATATGAAGCATCCAAGTTCAATCATTTCATGGTGAAAAGCATTTTCATGGCTGGGATTTTTAAGTGTTCCTGGTATTTATGAAAGGAGGGAGACCCTGAACTTCCCACGTGACTTTTTAAGTCTCCATACAGGGCAAAAATAACCATTTGCCTGCAGACTTGCTGTTTTCGAGAAGGATTCCTTTCCCTGTTTTCACAGCAAGTCCCGTAAAGTCAGACAGAGGAAACTCTCCAAAAATACAGTAAAGGGAAAAAAGTAAAGTGAGTGAGTGCTGGCTGTTCTGAGCCCATCCAGGATTCGGGGAGGTTCCCAGTTCCTTCTGAAATCCCTGTGAATATCACAGCCCTTCTCAGCTAGGAGAAATCAACTCTCCCTCTTTTAGCATCAAGGCAGACACAAAGGAGGTTTTTTCTCTGCAAACTTTGCTACGCATAATTACACTTTTTTTTTCTGCTTAAAGGCTTAGGAAACATCCTGAAGAATCTCTGTGATGGGAGCAAATTTAATAGGAGAAGCTGAGATATTTACACTTCCTTTGACTCCCTGGTTTTTGGCAATGGGTTGTCCCACCTTTGGTAAGGGAGGACTGACTCCTATCCTCACATTTTCCTTTTTAGAACCCAAACCATTCCATGACTCTGTGATTTTATAAACTTGTTCTTCTCTCAGAATAGCTCAGGTGAGATTTCATTTAACTTCCTAAAATGCAGCAACATTATTTCCACCCCTGCCATTTTCTGTTAAATCAGGCAGCTCTTATCAGAATTGTGGAATTGAAGAAATCCACATCAGTTCTTCCTATTTCCTTCTGCTTGTAGGATTAAAAAACAAAACAAAATCAAACAAAAACACAAACAAAAACAAAAAAAACCCCTCTTTTATTACAAAGTGCATTTCAAAGGCCTTGGCTTGTTACTCTACAATTAGTGATTTTGTGTTAGCACCCCAGGCCCAGAGCCAAATCATAAAAATCAAGGAGAGAGGATGAAATGTACACGCTTTTTGTGATATCATCATAGGTAAACAAAGAGGCGAAGCAAAGGCACCAACATGAAGCTGCCAGGACTAATTATTGGGTGGGATGTGAGGCACAGAGTGAACAAAGAAGGAAAAAAAGCATCCAGTGTTCCGTGGCTGCACTTTATAGGTGTCCACAGGACATTTCTCCCTAAATTCTGGCATGTTCAGCTTCCAGGGGTTACTCAGTTGTAAGGCTCTGTCAGCCTTTAATCTTAGATATTGAATATTCTTTTATCCTAAAAGAAACCTAAGCCCTCATAGTGCTGAGATATTTGTTAACCAAAAAGTCCCCTAAGCATGAAGAAAAAAAAAATTCATTTTCTAATAATGGGGACTTAAGGTATAATAAAAAGCTCACACTGACATATTTTTATTAAAAGGGATTTTTTTCCTGCTTATCCACTTTCTCAGTACTTGTTGGGGGTCAGTACCTTTAAGCCTTCCAGCTTTCTGTAAAATATTTCTGAAATTAATTCATGTGTTCAACAATTAATAGAAATGCAGAGATAAATACACATAGAAGAGAAACTATGAACACCTTTCCCTAGAAAGCAATATATACAAATAGCATAAAATGAGATGTGAGGTTTGGTATGGAAAACACTGCAATAATTTATGAAATAGGATTTTTTTTATTTATTTAAGCAAATGTTTGTGCAAAAGGGTTGAAATTAGATGTGTGATACTGTTAGATGGGAAAAATCACAGTTTACACATTGCAAAAGGGATCCTGTGTCAGGAGTTCTCAAACATTTCCACTTGAGGAAATAGATTTTCTCATAGATAATTCTTCTGTGCTTTTGATTATAAAATATCTCATGTGTATCTAGAGTAATTTGCTTGCATGGGATCCAAGTGCGAGCAGGAAACAATTCAGACTATTTTACATTGTCTATTAATTAAAGCAGAAAGAAATTAGGAGGGGTCACAAAAATGTCATCCCTTTGAACCAACCTCAAGATGCCGAGGAACAGCCCATAAAGGGCAGTAAAAGCTGTGAGACACAGAATAAAACACCTGAGGTCAATGACTGTGAGGTGCAAATGAGGCTCAGGACACACCTTGTGCTGAGTGAACGGTCTGTTTATTAATAAACAGAGATTGGTATGTGCAAAACAATATTTTTCCATCCTCATCCTGAGTCAAGTAAGCAGCGTTTAAGCCGGGGTTTAATTGGGCGTTTTGTAGGCAGCAACTCCGTTTGAGAAATTCAGATTTGAAGGAACTCTTTAAGAGCTGGAATTTTCCAGTGCTGCAACTTTGCTTCAGGGGGTCTTGGCTTTTATTGAATGGTCCTTGGATAGGAGCAAAATAAAACACGGCCTTGGCAGGGAAAGGGGATAACGTAAGAGGAAAAGACAATGGTGCAGGAGTCCATGGCAAAAAATCAAAGGCAGGAGTTGTTACACTCATCAGATTGAAAGCAGTGAGGAAAAAAGCAGTAGCAGCAGGACATAGCTGTGAAAACAGAGCCATTGTTTTTGTGCCCTGTTCGACTCAGCACCTCTTACTGGCACTTTTATATCAAAGTTCTTGTCCTGACAACTCATTTACCTCCAGTGCCGTAAGAAATGGATATTGGCACATTCCTGACATCACCTGATTCATTAACTAATAAAATATCACTAATTGCAGAGACGGAGGAGCAAGCCAGGGTTGTGGAATATTTATTTTGGTGGCTGATAGCGCTGCTGAGCACTAAGAGGGGAGGCTGATCTGATGTGTTTTGCAGCCAGAACTGGTTGCCTGACGGAGCATCACATTAATGAGGCAAACTCCAACTTTTGCACAGTGGAGACATCAAGACGTAAATATCAGGGTGTAACCCAGCAGAGGAAAATCCTCTAAAGACTTGTTGAAAGATGTGGTATCAAATGAATTGCTTACTTCTTAGAGACTGCTTTGATATTTATTGGTTCAAATTGCTCCACTGACTCACTCTTGCATAAGCTTTCATGCCCCATTTTAATCTTGACATTTCGGGAAGCCAGGCTGAGGCAGGGTAATGACTGGGTTTACAAAGGATCAAAATGAAAAAAGAAGAAGGGCTGTAATAATTATAGCCTGTGGAAAAAAAAAAAGAAAAAAAATTTTAAAAAATATACACACACATTGAGAAAACAGAGTGAGAAACTATCATCCAATAATGAACGGGGCAGTAATGCCAAGATATTTAGAGAATAGAGCCCTGACTTTGGGAAATCAGACAGCACTGGATTTGAATTTTAAGGTACACAAATAGATCTAGTGTCCGTCTAGGAGTGTCATCTTCCCCACACAATGTCCTGAAGTCACACGGTTGAGATCTTGGGGGTTTATCTGGGAAATAAACTTCACTTACTCCCTGAATTCCGGGGACATGGGACAACAAGGGAATAGGGAAGGACTAAAAGGGGTGAAATCTACCTTAACCCTTCCAAAACACCTTCCAGCACTTCAGCTTCTATTTCTCTTCTGTTGGTATGTGTAAAATGAGATTTATTGTTCAATACAAGACCTAACTGTGAGCAGACTGTGAACTCCACCCTGTGCACTCTGTCCAACAGCACCAGTGGAGAATGGGCTAAAATATAGGATAAATGTCAGACACTTAGGGAAAAACCTGCCTTGTCACATCTTGGAAGGGCCGTGTTTTGGGGTAGAACAGGGCAGGGTGAGGCCAGGTCAGTTTTCACATCTCTGGGTGACCCCTGGGATGTTTTATCTTGGCCTATCCCCGTTCCCTGGCAGATGATGATGGTGACAGTTTGATGCCCACTGGAACAAAGAGCATCCAGCATTTTTTAAACTCCAAGACTGAAAGCATTCCTGAAGTAAACCCTTCTAATAAGAGAAAATACCAGCGTGCTTCAAATATTAGTAAACAAATGATTCAAAGCAGGCAGTGAGGCCCACAAGGCCAATGATTCAGCGCCTCAGGAATTCATGCCAAATTTAATTCTCACCTGAACAATACCCGGAGCTGCTGGATGCACTGGAGCAGCCTGCAGCTCCCTCTGTGTCCCTGCTCAGTCTCATTGTCTGGACATGCATTTGGGAGCTGAAACAGTGAGAATGGAATCAGAAATAGCTGTGGTTAACCCAGTCATTCAGAGAAAGACCTGTGCTCTGCATTCAGAACAAATGTGCCCTCTTGGAGCTGTTGGTGCTCCTTTTTTTCCAGTTGCTCGTGAGATCTCAGCTTCCTTTAATCACATCACAACCTCAGACCAGCAGCCCTCCAGGGCAGAGATTTCTCTGTGTTTCCTGATGTTTATAAATTGTCCAATATTGTCCAAATATGATTGTTCTGAGTTCTCAGAAAAGCCTGAGGAGCCTGACGCACTGGGAAGAAAAGCAGGAAGGCCCGTGTAGAATATTCCACGTATTTGCCTGGAGCAGATGCACAATACATTCTAATAATCTTTATTTCAGGTAAAATTTCATCTAGTGTTTATAAGCATAATGCAGTTTAGGTTAATGAATTGTACTGGAGTTGTTTCAGAGTGCCATTTGAAATTGTTTTTTCTTCTGTACTATTGTTCCATGTAATTCTAGGAGGTCGTGTTGAAAGCTGGGATGAAAGAATGCTGTTATGATGGGGTGACCTGAGTTTTCCTCCCCATCTTGGGCTAGATAAAATTTTCACCCAGCTCATAAAGTAGGTAAAATTGTGCTCTTAGTCTTGCCAGGGAAACCTGGGAGTCAAACTGTTGATGGCAGGTCTGTTCTGCACAAACACAAAAAAAGATTTGGAGCGGAATAAATCCAGCATAGTCAGGTTATTTATTGTTTCTCATTATTTTGGAGTGTAAAATCTGTAAAGTTAACTAAAAAAAACCCAAAAAAAAACCCCAAACAACCCTGAGGTTGAAACACAATGACCTCTCAAGGCTTGACTTTTTAATTTAAAGTTTGTCTAAAATGCTTTTCTTGAAATTAACTAAGTAGTGAACAACTTCCCAGATAAAGAACTGTACCTGTTGTAATCAGGGAAACGAATATTTCAGCCTTCCTCTTTGGAGTATTTCTCCCTAAGAACAGATGGGAATTTGGAGTGGTTTTCTGACCTTTGATATCCAGAGCAAAGCAAAATCCAGCAAGACGTGGAAATAAATTGAGGTTTTAATGCTTTTTAATGGTATTCTATTCCACCTTTTAGCAGAAATTGAGTACAAGGTTCTCCCAACTGCTGTTTAGCTGGGAATAACTACTTCAAACTTGTGTGAACAGCATGGAAAGGCACAAAACTACAGATCCCACACAAAATCTGGTTTTGTCTTTGTTTTGATATCCATAATTTTACATCAACGTATCCTGAATTTGGGTCAGGCAGATGTAAAAGAAGGAAAACGCTGGAGGTGCCAGATCATGAAGCAAAGTGTGGAGATCTGATCACCAACCCCAGAGCCATAAATGCTCCCTGATTATTGATTCCCCCTCGACTTGGAACAAATCCTCCCTGGAAGTGCTTAGAGCGTTAAATACCGTTGATCAACATTTAATATAGATCAGCCTTGATAGAGATCTAGGCTGGGCTTAATTTCTTTTAGCCCGAATACTCCCACCTCCCTGAAAACATGTGATTAAACTGTTCTGATTTCTGTTTTAGATGAAGAACTCTGTCTCCACCGAAAACAAAAGAAGGTTCTGTCGCAAGACAAATTGAATCAAATTCTCCAGGAGTTTTCCAGTTCAATTAAGCTGTGGGATAGTCCCTATCTTAGGTGCAAATCTCTCTGTGCATTACAGGACCACAGACAGGGATGTGGCAAAAGGTAAAAGCGGGAGTTATGTCTTTAAGGGCTCGTTGGAGACACTTGTAATCTCGTTTTATTGGTGGTACCCTCCCCAGCATAATGAACTTTGATGAAATAGCTGTGGCGCCTGTGAAGCTGAGCAGGCTTTGCCAGGGAAAGACCTCCCATGAACAAAATCGCCCGGGCAACAACTCCACGCTGCAGCCAAGCCAGAAACTCTGGCAAAGTCACCTCTTCCCATCCCTTAACTCCTGCAATTCTCCTTTTCAGGCCTTGCATGTTAAAATTTAAAATAAATTTTAAAAAAAAGAAAAAAAAGAAAAATTGCTCCTTTCCATCCATGGCTGAGGGATAGAGCTTAAANTTTGCTAGTTAGTTTGACTCAGGAGCCAATTGGCACCATAATGTCATTTCATTTACATAAAATATGTAGTAATTCTGATTCAGAGAACGGCAATTTCACAGAGCTGGAACTGCAGATTAAATAGAGGTAAAAGAGATCAGGTTTAAGAACATCTTTCTGATAACTTGTCTCAGGTTTGGAGTTTAGATATTCAAACTCTGGTATTTTATAATAAAACTCCAGCCCAAGTCAGCTCCAAGCACAGTCATTTTCAGTATAAGAGATTACTTTGGGCACTTCAGTTTCCAGATGATTAAATGAAGATACCTTCAAGTGACCTGATTTTGATAGATGATATTAAACCAAGCCTGAAAATCAGACTCCCCTTGTGGTGGAAAACCTGTGGGATCAACAAACAATGAGATTTCTGCTGTTTGGTGATGAACTGTCCTAGGAACTGCATCTTCAGTAAATATGTAGTGACCTTTGAAAACTTCACCAAAAGTTAATCCAGATGTTTAATCTGACCATCGCCAAGCTGGTTCATCTCCATATATAAATAAATTCTCACTTTGGTTCAAAGTGAAAATGCAGCACTACCTTCTTTGTCGTGGTTTTCTTAAGCAAACATTAAATTATTTTAAGTCAGCGACACCGAGGAAAGATTTCTGGGATTGCTTTGTGTTGGGAATTCTCATTTGGAAACAGGCTTCATGCTTTAATAGCCTCCTTCTCAGCAACACTTGAGGGAGTAGCATTTACAGGGAGATAAATATAAATTGAAGACAAATCCCAGCCAGGTTTGCTGGGAATGCTCAGAGCTTCAACCNTCAGATGTTTAATCTGACCCTCACCAAGCTGGTTCATCTCCACATATAAATAAATTCTCACTTTGTTTCAAAGTGAAAATGCAGCACTTCCTTCTTTGTCGTGGTTTTCTTAAGCAAACATTAAATTATTTTAAGTCAGCGACACCGAGGAAAGATTTCTGGGATTGCTTTGTGTTGGGAATTCTCATTTGGAAACAGGCTTCATGCTTTAATAGCCTCCTTCTCAGCAACACTTGAGGGAGTAGCATTTACAGGGAGATAAATATAAATTGAAGACAAATCCCAGCCAGGTTTGCTGGGAATGCTCAGAGCTTCAACCTCCATTAGGGCTCCTCAAGCCATGAAAAAAGGGTTTAATGGAAATCCTGGCTTAAAGCACCTTTTCTTCTCCTTCTCTGCCTTCAGAGACTTATCCCTTCACCCTGTAGCTTCCTCAGGTGCATCTCCCAAGAAACTGAGAATATTTGACTGGAATGCATAAATGAAAAAGGCTGTTCTTTCACAGTTTTGCCCAAATTCAAGTGAATTCCCTGGTCTGGTTCCATGACCAAGTCCCAGAACACCTGCTCTGGCACGGTGAGGAAGGGGATACCCACAGGAGGAGAAGGAGGAGTGGTGGGAAGTAGGAGGAAGGATCTGAGTTCATGCCAAAACTGTTCCTGGTGCTGAACTCTGCAGGGTCCCACTGCTGTCCAACAGCTCTCCCCAGCCCCAGCCAGACATGGCCAGAAATACCCCAAGCTTTGGGGGGTTTAGGTCTTCCTGAGGCTCTGCAATCTTGTATTCATCCACAAATGGGAGGTTTAGTCCCTAAAACGATTTGGAAGCACTTCAAGAGCTCAAATCATTCTTTCCCCACCCAACAGAAGGATCAGCTGTGCCCATGCAGCTGCTTCTACCCCCCTGTGGACAGGATTGTTTGGAGGGATGAGGGATCCAGGTCTGGGCCATTCCCGAGGATCCCGAGGACACATGGGCTGGTCAGATCACCCCGGAGCTGGGAGCAGTCATTACCCTGATTGTGTGGTCACCGAGCCTGAGATTGTGCCCTTTCCACAATAAGTTCCTGATTGCTCATGAAAGCTTTGGGATGTTTGTGGCAAAGGATCGGTGACTTTAGTTTCTCATTGTCTGCATGTCAGTGGGGTCAGTTTCCTAATTGTCCTGAGGCAAATTAAATTCCAGCTCTGCCATCCAAATGAAACTGCAAACACAGGGCGAGCAGCTATTGTGTGGTTCTCACCCATCTCTGCTCGGCTGTCACTGAAGGAACAGCTCCCTGTCTGTTTTACCTGCACAAACTAAAAGTACGTGGTGCCCTTTTAATCTGGAAACAAAAGAGAACAAAGGCAAACAAATGGAGGCCAAATTATCTCGCCTTGAGATCTGAGTTTTCTCCATATTGAACTTCTGGTACCTACTTAATGAGCCCGGGTTGTTGCTCGCTAGTGAGCGAGAACAAAGCAAAGTGACTCATGCTGCCTTGTTATTGTTACATAATCTATACAAGTCATTTATTTTTATGGTTAATTACTGGATTAGTTAAGTATATTGGAAATGTAAAGAGATGTGGAGTTAGGAGAGATTCAGTGTCTGTAAATCTGTGCAGGATGTCCGTGGGTATCCAGAGGGAAATCTGTGTAAAGAACAGAACAGCTCTTTTCAGGGCTGAATTTACACTTCTGGGTGCAGCTGGGCCCCCTTCAGCCTCAGCAGGCACTCAGGTTGGGCAGAGCCTTTTTTAGAGTGACAACCCCCCCTTTTTTTAGCTCTGTGAATCATTCCTGCTGAGGGAACCTAGAGTCAAATGTGGTCCCTCCTCACATGAGCACAGGGGGCCCCCAAAATCACTGCCTGTATTTAGCACCACAGAGCTGGCAGAGGACGTGCCCTAAATCTTCCCAGCTCGGCTGGCAGAAGGCGGTTTGTGTCTTTTTTATTAAAATGCAGCAAGGAGAACTCCTCAGAAGTGGCTGGGTGCACCTCACCACGCAGCAGACACCCAAGCACGCATTTGAAGTCGCAAACATCACAAAGCGACCTAAATTGGGGTTACCTGCTGAGGCACCAGTTTAATATGGAATTCCTGCTCCGTTTTTATTGTAATGACCAATTAAGGATCAGCACCTCAGAAACCTCGGGTGGCTGGTTTACAGGGAGCAAGCACAGCCCTTGCCAAGCTGCCCTGTCGGAAAGGCCAGCGCCGGCGTCCTGTGCCAGGGTCGCCCGTCACCATGGTGCTGGCAGGGCTCCCTCGTGTTTGGCTGCCCAGCGCCGACCCCTCCTCGGTGCCAGGGGTGAATTGTGAGCAGGGCAGTTGCTAGGAGCCTGGGGAAACACGAGTGCTCCCTGCTTTCCCCACGGCTCCACTTCAAAGCCACGCAGCGCGCCCGGGGAAGCGCCAGCGCCCCTCGAGCAGCCTGTGCTGCGTGGGGCAGGCGCTCACAGCGCGCTCCTTCGGGTCTTTTTAAAACAAATTTTTGTTTAACCTCTGCTTTGACCCAGCACCTGAGTGTGTTGCCCAGATATGCTCCATTTCAGTTTATTTAACCAGAATGTTTGCTTACTCAGTGACCACTGGAGGAGAACTACTGTTCTTATTAATACCACAATGGGTATTTGTTGCTTCTTGTTTTCTGACATTTTCTTGATGACCATAATTGCAGAGTTCTTGTTTTCAGATAATAAATGCACGTGTCTATTTGCTCAGGTATTATGTAATTGATGCCCAGCTATTAATTAAAGATCTAGACTCAATGTCTCTGAACCCGCCTCCGGATATTTGTCCTTATTGTGTCATACCATGGATGCACAAACAGGGAAACCAAGGGCAGCTTTGCATGGGCACTGCTCCTTCCCTTTAATAAAGGAGCCTAAATTCAGGCGTTGCAAAGAAGGATTATACAGAGCGAGGAATATTTTTTGATGGGATTTTGATTCTTCCTTCTTTCCCGGAGCTGCCAGCGTTTTCCTTGAGAAGCTGACACGCAAACATAATGAGTTGTTTGCTCTGCACTGCTCTCCACAGGCCCCGCACACTTAAAAGGAGTTTATTTTGCCTTTATTGCTGTTGCTGTTAATAGCAGGGCAGCCTCTAGCTGGCACTGGGAGCAGGATGGAGATTTCATGGGTGAAAAGAGAAATCAGAGATTGCAAATGCACTGCAGGGAGAAGATGGATTGGTTGCTCTCATTCCCCAGAGCCCATTTGGGAAAATATGTTATATGATCCTGTGAACAAATTGTTACTTTTCCAGACAAGTCTGTTTTCTGTGTAAACACTTTTACTGTAGCAAAGTACAAGAACAACACTTTCCATCCAAAACTCAACAAAAATAGACACCCCAGAACATTTGGAACTTGTTAAACTCCAGAAGGGAAAAAAAGAAGAGAGAGGGTGCAAAGGGAAAAAAAAAAAAAAAGCTTTCCACTTTTAAATGTTCTGATTTTTATATTTTTAAGAGTCTAAAACTCCTGCCAGAGAGTTCTGAAGCTGTTCAAAGCAGCTGGATAGAGCGAAGGTACAGCTTGGAGAGGCAGAAATTGGTTTGAGTCCACTTAGTAAGAAGTCATTAGCTCTGAAGAGCAAAGCTAATGAGCTTGGGAAGGCGGGATTCGGTTCCTAACCCTTTCATAGACTTCCTGTTCCCCTCAGGAAAATCCCTGAGCTCCTTTGTGACTCAGTTTCCTCGCTGCCAAATGAGAAGATGCCTTCTGAGCACGCAGGGGAGGGATGGAGCTGCAGAAGTGCAGGGGTTTCTCACCAGCAGGTGCAACTCGCGCTCCTCCCTGCAGCCAAACAACCTTCGGCTGAGATGGGCTCCTCCCAGAAATTCTGGTTCCCTGGAAACAAAAGATTTGGTGGAAAAGAAGTGGGTTTGTTGCGTCGTGATGGAAAAACTGCCAAAGATTTTGCTTTGAGACACTTCAAGATTGTATCAGTGTGGTGAAATGTCTCATTTATCAGCTGTACCCCAGCCAGGGCAGCGCTGATCTTATCAGAGCCAAGTCCTTCACCTTTTTAGTCCCTGTGCAGACCACTGGGCATTCCTTAAAGCTGCTAAAACTTAACTTTCAAAATATTGTTTTTGAAAAGAAAATGTGATTTCTTCCTGTCCTCAGCAAAGGGAAGGACCAAAGGTTTGGTCCCCATCCCTCTGGGTGGTCACAGCCCCCCAAAGATGGAGGCATTATCTGAACACAAACTGAAATCACCAACTTTATTTTACACCTGGGAGTGCCGTCAGCAGCTCATGGTGAGTTTGAGTTAAAATAAGGAATTAACATTTCTGGCTTGATCCTGAGCTGGAAACTCTGGGTGGGTTTTTAATTTTATTTTTTTTTTCCCATTCCCTAGACAAATTAAATCTTTTGCTTCTGGAGCTCTTGGAGTCCTCATCTCTTTCAACATTTGAGTTACTGAGTGAGGCTGCTTAGGTTTGGAGGGGCTGCTGCAACCTCATATTTCCATACATAGAAGACACACACAGCTCCTGATCCAGCATCCCAAAATTCTGCCTTAATTTCATCCTACATAACAAAATGAGCCCCATGAGAACATTGGCATAATCTCCTGGCTCCACGGGCTTGGCTGCCCCAGGCTCAGCTTCTGAAGGTTTCAGAACTTTTATCCCAGTTCAGATAATATTGCCAAAACTCAGGCTGTCGTCTCTATAAAATAATTGCCTGTCCAAGTCTTTACAGTCTCTACACTGGTTTAATAACGAGTAATTAGTTGAATAAGTCCAATTAATGCCTTTGTACAGATCTGAGATCGGAGTAGGATTGTAGGTCAAGTTTAATTTTAAAATACATTAGAATTTCTATCAGTCTGAACACACCCAGGGCAATGCTATTATGGGCTTTCCCATGAATACATATGAATCATGCTTTGGAGCCCAGATCTAGCAGTGCCTGTTGAAATCTCTACAGCCTATCTAGAACCAGAATATTCTCTGCAAATGGGGCCTCCGTTTTAAAAATTTTTTTAATTTGTTTTTAATTTCTCTAAAAAAACCCTTCTCCAGAGCCAGTGTCAGCTATGAAAGAGGAAGTTATGGGGCAGTCCTGCAAGTGGAACGGAGCAACCCTGAGTGCGAGTTTTGTGTCAGATGATGCTTCTCAGAGCGTCCTCAAAATCCTGAGCAGCAAAACCCCCAGAGATCCTGACTAAGGCTGGGCTTAAGCTGCTGAGATTCATGAATTTCAATTTTAATCTCAATTTTTATTTGAATGGGTGGTTCTGTTGCTGCAGGGGTCTGCCAGCCCCTGCCCCAGCCCTTGTCCCAGGCTGCGGCAGTGCAGGGAGACTCTCTGGGAGCAGTTTTCTCTCTGAAAACCAACATTTGCCTTTAAGATTAACGGGCCAGGCCGGGAGAACTTCACAGCCCTCTGGACAAAATGTTGTTGAGCCATTAGAGGCACAAAAGGACGAGCAGTGTTTTGCAAGGCAGCTCATTTACTGAGTGTCATTACTGAGGTCCCTCCCTGGTGTGTTGTTCTCATTATTAAAAGATAGACAATATTGCACTAATTGCAGGTGAGTGGTTTAAGTGCTGTTTTTATCCTCTATCACTCCTCTGGGTGATCAGAGCTATCTGTTCTTGTCCCTCCCTGACAAATTTCCTCCAAAGTGGCTTTTGCCTGAATGATTAAATTAATTACTGTCTGTCCTGGCCCACTAGCCAAAGTTAGGTTTTAAATTGTTTATTTTTATTTAATTGACATTCTTCACTGAGCTGAAGGGAAGATCCCAGTGAGATTATTGCTCATTGTGTCAGATTCCCATTCTGAAGGTTTTGGGATAATAATAATAAAAATAATAACAATTACAAATCACATTTCTAGCTATAGAATTTTTTTAAAAATAATAGTAATAATATAATAAAAAGTAATAATAATAAATGATAATAACTGTTGTTTGAATGTAGGTTGTTCAGAGCAGCTGATGCACTCAGACTACTAAAAATGTCACTTTTATGACTTGGGGCCTGCCCTCCTCACAGCAGTGACATCCAGAGCTCGCTGACATTTTTTGTGAGCACTTTTCTTGCAGATTTGAAGGTTGTTCCCTGCTAAGTTTAGAGACTGCCCCTCAATTCTTCTGCTGGACAAGGAGAAATGCAGTTTAGCTGAGGTGAACTGACAACCATCACCTCAGTGGGTTATTACTGCTTATGACACGCAATTTAAAAGCCAAATTTTCTAACAATTTATGGCTGTAATTATGCACCTAATTTGCACAGTTATTTTAGACTGAAGTCTAATACTGGCTAACTGCAAGTTCAGCTGGACTAACACAGGGCTGGAACAACCCCAAATGTTCCCCGGTGTGTTTTTCCAGGGGATGATGCCACATTTAACATAATCTCTTCTAACTACAGTGAGCAGTAAGTCAACCCTGCTAATAGTTTCACACCAGCTAAAGCCACATTATTTTTCAAGGTGAGAACATCCTTTATTCTCAGGAGAAGAAATCTCCTCTGACTTTGTAGTTTGGCAGTAATGGGCGCTGGTCAGACAAAAAATTAACAGCGCTGAGCAACCGAGCTGCTCCTTTTGAAGTGCAGGTCACAGGAGCAGCACAGATTGGGAACTTTCATTTGGCTTTTCCAGGTGACACAGAATTCATGCGTGTAACGCACAACAAATGCATCCATTGGCTCGGCAGTAAGGATTTGGGCACATTCTTTCAGAGCCCACAGCCTCTGGAGGCTGCAAAAGGCCCCAGCCTTGGAAATCCGTCCTTGTCACGCACAGCACAGGGAAAAAGGAGTGTTTTGCAATTCCTGCTGTCACCCTGCCCAAAGCCAGGCCGGCCACGGGGCCAAAAGTTTGCCCACAAAACTGATGTTAGTGAAGGGTTTTCAGGAAGCTGCTTCAATAAGTCAGGATGAAACCTCCCGAGTGTTTGGCTCTGCCCAGGGCCACACTGCGGAGTTGAAAGCCTGGCCTTTCAGAGGGGAGGGCTCTCTGTTGCTGTAAAAGCCCCAGATCCCCTGACGGCAACAAGAAAATAGAAATAAATGGAAAAGAGCGATTCTAGCACTGTAATGACTCATCTTGGTGGTTACTAAGTGCTTCCACAGCTCAGCTGAGCTGAATTCTTCCCAAAAGAGACTGAGCTGAAGAGGATCCGCATGAAACTGTGGATTCCAGAGATTTACTGGGGAGCCCATATGGCTGTAAATCACTGACAGGGTTCTCATCTGACTACATCATGTAAGAGAATGATGACATCCCACGGCCAGATAGAAATGACTCATTTAATTTCACGGTAAGAGAAATCCTGGATGAAATTGAAGTTTTAGGCGCTCGAGCCACTCGTGTGTGTTCACTTTGGCTTCGTGGTGTTTAAAATGTCTCAAATAGCTTTGAAGTGAGGTTATTTGTTAAAAATAAAAACCCAAACTCAGTTAAATTCCGACAGTAGTACAAAACAGACATACCAATATCTAACCTGAACGAACATTTCACAAATATAATTCAAATAACAAACGAACAGCCCAGCACAAAACAACATCATCATGATTATGGAGCTTAAAACAATTTTCTCCAAGTTTGCCTGCCTTCAAAGATATTTAAAACCTGCTTCTCTTCCAGCATGTATTAGTGTCAATCAAAAATAACTCTGCTCAGGTCAATGGATTTACACAATTGCAAAATTAGTATAAGTGAGAGGACAATCAGGGCTTTTGTATACTACAAAAATCTCTCTTAATAGCAACAGCAATAGAGAAGAAGGAGGTGGGAGGTGCCTTTCCAGGACAGGCTGGGTGGACAAACAAGAAAAACCTGCTGAGCTTGTAAGTGAGGATTTGGAGGAGGAGCTGCAGCATGAATTTAACCATTAATTCACTCCTTTAAATCTTCCCCTTGCCTGGCTTTTCCTTGGTCTGACACATTCAGCAGCAGCTGGGCTCTGCTTTAAAATCAAGTGCAGAGATGTGGTCCATCACAGAGGATCCATGAGAAATACGGAACTTTAGAATTTCGTCCTGAAGCGGGAGCAGTGACTTTGGGGTTGGGAATGTGTGGCAAAGGGTGTCCCTGCACCCTGGGGCCCATCCTGGGGGTCTGCCCAGCCCTGGGCTGCCTTCTGCAGCTCCAGCCCCAGCCCTGGACAGCTGGGAGGGTGCACTGGGGGGTCCCTGGGCTGGTTGCAGGGAGAGGTGCCCTCAGGAGGCACATTCCCAACAGCAGATCCCTGTCACAGCATCAGCCCTTCACATGCAGGGCTTCTTCTTCCACAGGACATCAGGGACCAAAACAAGGGCCCAGGTGAGGATTTCACCCACCTGTGGTGGCTGTCCAAAGCTGCAAGCCTCTGGTCTGTCCCTGATGGGACAGGCAACCTGAGCCTGTCCTGGGACGTGGAAAAGCAAAAGGGGAGGAGAAGGCACAGCACTGAAATCCTTCAGTTGTTGTGTGACTCCAGAGACGTGCCAGAGGTGGGTTTGTTCAATTCTTGTAGCAGATCAGATTCCCAGATCACAGGAGTCACTAAAAATTGTGACTAAACATCTTTTGTTGGAAGCCTTGGTAAACTCAAAGACAAAAATAAGTAGAGATGAGTGGAGAGAATGCTCCAATTTCTTGTAGAGGGACTTCCTTGGCCACAGAAGGTCAATGTTTGGAGTTGAGAAATGTTTCACTTCCCGATAGAAAAGAGATTGGCCCTGCTTTAATAGGTATTTAAACCTTGCCAGCCAGAGAGGAAAATCCACTTATTCAGGACAAAATATAACTTCCTTAAAACTGCTGGGACTTTGCCAGCAGCTTAAGCCACAAATAATTTACCCAGAGAATATGAAGTCAACAAGCTCTGGAACTGTGGGAACTGCAACTGTTGAATAAATCATTTGTGAATCTCATTTAACTAAGGACAATTATAATATCCCAAAGCAATAGAGGGATCAGAATGTTCCAGATAAACATGGACCAGGCTCTCAGCTGAGAGCAGAGCAAGGCTTCACTGAAGGCCATGTTCCTCTGGCACTTTGGGTCAGGGAAGTAGAGCAAGCACTTGGGGAGTTTATTCTGTTTTGGTGTTTGCTTCAGAGTTGTTTTGAAGCCTGGAGAGGCTCCCTGGAGCAGAGCTGGGCAGAGCCAAGGAATAAAGCAGGGATTTCTTGGCAGCCCTTCCCAGGATCACCTTGGGCAGGGCGAGAGCCCGGCCGGGGCTCCCCCAGGATGGGCCCCGGCTCAGGAGTTTCCCCTTGGATCAGTTCTGCTCCGTTTCCATCTGGGGTTCAGTGCCCAGGGCCAGCCCCAGGTGCTGCAGTGCCACCCTCCCAGGCTGCTCTCCTGCCCTCGCTGCTGCTTGCCCTTGGTGGGGCTGAGGCTGCAGCGTGTCCTTGGCTCTGGGGCTGCCAAAGGATTTCTGGGGGTGCCTGAGCTGGGGGGAGAACTCGCTGCCACTCCATGTGGGGTTCAGAGCCACCCACCAAAGCAGTGTAGAAGATATTAAAGCTAAAACTTAAGGCATCATTTAGTGGAGCAGAGACAAGTTCTGTAGGATGTAAAAGCTACTTTTGAGCTAATGGGAAGAAGAAGAGCTCTCCCTGGAGACAGGCCCTGGCACAGAGGATACATCACCATGTCCTGACAGTCCTGCCCCAGGAGTCTCTGTGTTGGCAGAGTCTCTCTGCCAGTCCAGGACTGCCCTGGAGCCACATTTCTCCGGAGCTTCTCTCCGTGGCTCTGCAGAACCTCCACGTGCTCCCTCCCAGCTGCTTCTGCCTGGAGATTTGCCTTCAGGGGAAGGCCAGGGTTGCAGGAGACACAAACCCCACCATGGCCATGGCACTGTCCTGCTCCCAGCAGGAATCCCTCTTCCCAAGGTCCCTCCCTGTTGCCCCCTCGCTCCTGTCCCATCCCTGGCTCGCTGTCAGTGCAAACAGAACGAGTCAGGTCGTGATTTTGGGTCACCACCCACCTGAAAACCTTTCTGAGTTTTTGCCTGAGAATAGGAGCTGGTTGGGTTTTTACTTTTCCCATCCAAGAGAAAAATCAAAATATAGAAAATACAAAGCTCTGAGGTTTATTGGCATTTTTATTCCAGCTTCACTCCCTCCAGGGCTCCCCTGGGAGTCCATCACAGTTCACTGGGGTATTTCACCTTCTGTCTGCTCTTGCTGACAAACAACAAGAGGTAAATTTGGACACATCATCCCAGCTCTAAGAGTTCCTCATTTCATTTCTCAGCCTCCTGAGGCTCTAGGAGGGAATCCCACCTCCAGACAGCTCATAAAGTCATTTGTGACACAGGATGTCCCAGTTACTATATAGGAATGCTGAAAGCATTTTATTTTCTCCCCTTTGATTTTTATTGGTTGAGCTCCCAGTGCTCTGTGAGTAATTATACCATTTGCTTTATGTCTTGCTTTTCTAATGACTAATACCAAAATATATGTACAAGCAAATGGAAGCGTATTACTGAGTGATTAACAATGGACAATTAGGATTAATTAAGGCAATTATTTTAATAAATAAGAATTAGTAAAATATATCCATAAACAAAGCCATGGCACATATTTAGCAGGGCTGATGCAGGCTAAAGAAACAGAATTGTGACAACTGGGAGCAGAGGCAAGGAGGAGACAGAGATGATTAAAGAGAAATAGTTGTGTACATAAAAAAATGTAATTAGGCATAAGACAGAATGTGCATATCCAGACTGCTCTATCCCTGGCAAGGGTGTTTCATTTCATCTGTTACCACTAGAAATGGGATTTACACACAGCTATTCCTGTGTCATCAGGTCTTTAAACTCCCATCTCTTTCACAGTCCTGCAAACATCTCACAAAGGCATGAAACTGCCCCAAGAAACAACAGGAAAATCATTCTCTCCCATCCCTTTTCAGTACCCCAGTTCTGCTCACAGCACCAATGGCTGATCTGCCCTGGAGATCCTGAGCTAGCAGGGGAATTCCAAGTGGCCTAAAGGAGATGTGCTCTGACAGTGCTGAAAGCAATGAGAACACAATATATCCTGTAAGACTCCTGCACCTATTGGTGACATTCTTTCACACGGGATTTTTGAACTGATTTCGGGTGAGTGGAAGTTTGTCTGTTGCAGTGCTTCGTGCTGCCCCAGATTCCTCAGCTTCCATCACCTCTGGGGAGGACAAAGCCTGGCGTGGCCACACTGGAGGATGATCCTGCTCCCGTGGCACCACAAGTGAGAGTTTTCCCTGGGGCTAATCTATCTGCCCAATTAAATGGATCTGGTTTATTACTGGGCAATGTTCACCTTTGGCACAATCAGATCAACAGAAAGAAGCCAGCGGAGCTGTAAAATGAAAGCAAACCTCGAGGTTTGATACCCTAGACCAGTGCCAGGAGCTTTTCTCCCTACAACAAAGTGTTTGAGTAGATTGGAGCACTTAAATTAAAATAAAATGTCAGCAAATGGCTGCTAGAGGGTTTAATAACCAGAGTGGTAGGAAAGGGACAATGGAACCCTGAGAGTGGTGCCACAGGGGAGGCAGACACAGCACAGGAAAGAGGAGCTGCTTGTTTCTCTCTGGGTTATCTTCTAAGATACACAAAGAGCCACCACTTGAACTCAGCTGACTCAACTCCAGCCCTGCACTTCATTCCTTATGACTCTTTTCCCCCTTTCCAAATAGAGGGGAAGAGTGGGAAGTGGAAAAATTAAGTTATTTCCTACTCACCCCCCTTATTTTTCTCATGTCTCTTTCCCTCCCTGCTTTCATGGGGCAAAGCCCCCAGTAGGAAGAGTGACTCTGGCTGCTCCTTTTCTCATTTCTTTCACTTTTCACCTGAAAACCCATCACTATTTGCCATCTGAGAAGCCCCAGATATTTTCTAGACAAAACTGTTTGCCTGAGATCTCACAGCTCACTTTGGAAGGCTGTTTTTGGGTGGGATGCTTTGGGGGTACAAAGCTGTCAGTGCCACGCTCTCCCCTCAGCTCTGCCCTTTCTGTCAGGAAAGAGCTCCCAGTCCCAGCAGAGCCTCGTAAAGCAGCTCTGGGCTGATAAATCAAACTGCATTTCTGTGGGCCAGCACAGTGACAGGAGCACACTCACAGCTGAGAAACCAAAGCCCCCAGCAGAGACTTTCTCAAGTCCCCGATAATTGTGTCTGTGTGCTTTGTCTGCTCTTTTTGGCTGTGATTAAACAGCAGGTTCAATCCATGGTTTAGGATTTTCCTGAGCCAGTGCCTCAATTTGTTATTATGCAGCTGAGTTTTTGGTGGTTATCACGATTTTCTCTGGTCCCTTATCAAGAGTCGAGGAGGGGAAGGAATTAAGAAAGAGACCAGAAAAGTGCATCCCATTGCCCCAAGCCCATGCTTGCAGATATTTCAGGGGAACTGCAGATATTTCATAAACTGGAAAACTGACAGTTTGAAGGGTAAATAACATGTTACGTTAGAGATTAAAAGTAAACAAGTCTGCTTCAGTTTGTTCTCAGGGAACAAAAAAAAGGCACAAAATCTTTTTTTTTTCTTTTTCTTTAGCTCAGAGGAACATCAAAATTATATTTATCTCCCTCTTGGGAGGGATGGAATTGAAAGCATTTTGATTCATAAATATCTGGGTTGTTTCTTTTCTGGAAGCTGCCTGAGAATCCAGAGAGGATGGGGAGCTCCCAGTTTAAAACCATGCTGGCAAACCCAGGCAGTGCAGCTCCCTTCCAGCTCCCAGACAAGGTTATTCCCAGGAATTCTCTTTTCCTCTGGGCCCTTCCAGCCTGCTTTTGAGCATGTCCTGCCCACTTGATTGAGCCATCATTTTATCATATGGCTTTTGTAACCTCTCTTGCCTCACTCTCATGCTGCCAATAAATCACAATTTCCCTCTGCCACGTGCAGGTTTGGAGGGGTTTTGGAGGTTTGAAGGAGAAAAGGAAAGCTCAAGATTTGCTGTTTGGGGTCAGTCCATTATATTTCACTGTGCAAACAAATACAGGCAGAGTTTTCTGTTGAGGTTTTCAGGCAGAGCAGTCCAGCAGGCAATTTCCTGTCCTAAGTAGTGTTATAATTAGGATTGCCAGTGGAATGAAACACTCTGTGCCCATATTATGGTGTTACACCATGTTAGCAGTTAATTGTCACACCTGACAGACTTACACACCTCCACATTTGGAGAGGGGAACCTCTCACATGCTGCTTTTTAGCCTGCCTCTAAATTCCCTGTAGTATTCCTCAATAAATATTTCCATTCACGTGGGTATCAGTAGAGGACCGGGGATAGTGGATAAATGATCACAAAATCTTTTGGTTATTTGTTGTCTGTACAAAGGCACGGACACTTATCAGCATCTTGGCCCCAGCAAAGCAGGAGTGTCAAGAGATAATGTTTGGATTTGGTGATTGAGAAGAACCTCTCAAATCCAGCTGTGCCAGCCCAGGAACCCTCCTGAGTTCTGTTCATAAAAGTAAATCAGCTGAAGGATAAACCAGGTTTAGGGGATCACAATTTGTGTTTCCACTCTGGCAAGAAGACACTTCTGACACCAGCGGCAGCATCCATGGGCAGTTTATAATTCCAGCTTTCCACAGCTGCCTTTTAGGCTTGCAGGGCAGCCAGGGGATGCTGAGAAGAATAAAATGAAGACTAAAATTAATAACAAACCGCGAGCTGCAGGCCTGACTGGCACGTGAGGAGCTCTTTGTGAGTGGATCATCGCAGGAGCCTCCCCAGTTCATTAGGAGCCAGGGGAAGTGCTGCAGCCCCAAATTCCTGTCATTTCATCTGGAGAGGAGGCCTCTGGCATGTAACCAGATCTCTGCCCTGCTTTAGGGCTCCCTGATCTTTGCCTTCAAACTTCTGGGCAGGATTAATTTACATAGGGCTGGAAACAAGCGTGGCACTGGCCGCCGGCTTGAGTTACACGCAAAGGAACACCAATAAACTTCCTGGTGGAGCTAATAAAGGAAATTGGGGAGGAAGGAACAGTCTATCAATTATCAATAGGAGAAAAGTTGCAGGAATCGAGCGAATTAAAGAGTGCAAACCAAGCTGTTGAAAGCTGGGATTCAAAAGGGGACACGGAGCTCCCTCTCATCTGGAGCAGAATTCCATTTACAGACTGGCAGCAGAAGAGAAAAATCAGCCCAGAGACAGGGAGAGTAATGGCAGGAGACAGCGCATTTTGGAAAGAAAGGAAAAGGGATTATTTATTCCTAGCTGGGAGAGGTGGAGATGTGCCACTTTTCAGAAGATGTGAGGGGAAAAACAGCCCTTGGGGGGGATGGGGGGGGAATTCTTTGAACCATTTCCTTACGTCATTGTTCTAGTGCCACTTCTATTTTGCTCTGATTGTCAATAAATGAAAATTCAAAAGTAATTTTCACAGGAAAATTAATTCCAATGAGAACAGTACCTCCATATTCAGTGCTGAATCTGACCCAGGGAAAAAACTGGGACAGCGTGGAAGAACACAGAACCCTAGTCTTGTGGGGATTTTCCCCCATCACCCCTCTCCAGTTAATGGGGATTTTTTACCAGTGGCTAAATCTGCTCCATTTGCAAGGATCCCGTCCTGCATCTCAAACACGTTCATACTGTCTGCCTTGGATCAAGGTTTTCTTCCCAATTGGACTTGTTATCCTTTCTGCAACCTATTTCTGCTTGTTTCCTTAGAGGACTAATAATAATAATAATAATAATAATAATATTGCTTTTCTTTTCACATTCAGATTTCACACCAACCCACAGGACTGATTATGAGTAAGATCCAGGAGAGAAAAAACAAATATTTGGTCTTGGATGCTTCCATAAGGTCATGGATCAGAAAAATACAGGGCCAGAAAGCCCAAAAATGGAACACAGCCTAACGCAGACCTAACTCTGAGCATTCTGCTGAGTCCCTTTTTGGTGGATGGGCTGTGCAGAGGGATTTCCTTGGCCAATGAGCTCCTTACAATTTGCGCTTTTCAGTAGTCGGAGTCAGGATTGGGAAAGTTGTTTATTATTCAACCATCTCTTCCAAAGCAAGGGAAACACTGTTTATAAGAAGCTTCAAAAGCCTCTGTCACAGCTATCAAGGCTCTACACTCTGTGCCTTTGCCAAGTCAAATTAGGTTATTTTACTTGATATTAAGTTTGACAAGCAAAGAGCCTGTGAAAACCAGAATCCCAACTGGGCGTGCCTCCCACAACTCGCTCCATTTTTGAGGGCAAAAATTCCTACAGTAGCCCTATTCTTCACTCTCATATTTCTGTCTGTGTTTATCTTGTCTGGAAATTCCCTTCACTGTGTCCTAGACATCTTCTGATATTCAGATTCTCCAAGAATGTGACCAACTTTGTTTTGGCAAACCGGTCTCACCGCACGGGGATGTCCCTGTGGGCTTTGGTTTCTATTTACCTCCACAGATGATAAATTTATTATCATGCTAATTTGCAGGTCCACTGAGTGTATCAGACTTGTGGGCTCCTCCATCCTATGAAAATTCCCTTCTGTTACATCATTTCCTGGCGAGGACTGTGCCAGGTCAATTTGTAGATGAACAGCCATAGATAATGAGGCAAAATATTAATAACACATTGCATTTTTAGAAAGCAGGACTTTGTGGACAGAGGAAACATGGAAGATTCGCTCCTTACTGCTTATCCAGGAAGAGCTTCCCCTAATCTGCTTTGACCATGTTGAAAATAGAATCAGGCCTTTGAGACCCACAATGGTCCAAAATCCACAGAACTATTTAATCGAAGCATACTTGCACTTTACTCAATAATAATTACTCAATAATAATTTACAGCTGTAAATGTTGGCCAAAATGCTTCCAAAAGTCACTGTCATCAATTTCCCCTCATCATTTCAGGAGCCCAGCCCTGGGACCACCTGGTACTCTTATTTCAGTGTGGCCACCAAAACTGAAGCAGAATTGAAATATATTCTTTGACAGATTGAAATATGAATCTGCTTTACCATGGAAAAATGAAATATTCAAATCATAGAAGAGCCTGGGTTGGAAGGGACCTTAGAGATCACCTAGATCCAGTCCCCCTGTCCTGAGCCATTCCATGAAGGGAGAATATTTCTCCCTTCGCTGACAATTCTTTGTGCTCCAGGAAGAGTTGCTGGCAGTGACAAAAGGAGCTTCAAAGGGGCCGGTGGAGCTGTGTGTGAGGTGTTCTCCTGTTCTTTCCATGCCCTTTTCGGCCTGCAGCCCAGCAGAACCATTCCCACGAGGCTGGGATGAAGCAGCCTGAGGGATCCTTGACTTTTCCAAGCCATCACAGGGTCAGGGATGTCTCTGCACTCTGACTCAGAGCTGATGGAGGACACCCCTAAAGATGGTGATCCCACTGCTGCACTCCAGGCAAACGGCACCAGGCTGGCACTGAGTGTCTGTACCAGGTAAGAGCTCTGTCCTTGCCAGTGGGGGAAATGGAGGAGAAAGCCTGGGCAAAGTAGGAGTCTGCAGTTTTATAAGGGAGCAGTGGGTCAGGGTGTGTAAATTTAACTGCCACACTCATTGGAGTTGTACATTGTCCCCATTGTACAACTGAAGTGCACGTTAAAAGTCTGGGAATGCCACTTTATTGGCTCCTCAGCAGAGGCACCGTGCACCCCAGGAGAAGCTCTTGATTTACATCAGGGATAGTGTCACTGGTTTGGGATTCAGGGACGGGGTCTGCACAGGAAGGGGGGATGATGCCGGCAACACGAGGATCCACCACGAGGAATATTTACAAGCTATAAATCCAGCTGTTAATTTCACGTTATCAAGACCAATCTCAGCTCTCAAACAACTCTCATCATCATCATCGCCATCATCATCATCATTATCACACCAGTAATCAGCCACTGTAGAATGAACTCAGGGCGAAGCTGAATTTCCTTAGGTGCAGTGTGTTCCTTTCCTTCACTGAACATTGAATCCCAGCCTCAATTACCAAGATATTTCTTGCTTAGACAGGAGAGAGGGCTGGGGGGGAGAGGTCTTCAAGAAATACATGCACAGCTTTCAGGAAGCAGAAATGTGTTTGTAATTTGCAACAGGAGGGAAAATAAAAGGCTGAAAAGAAAGATTGATTCCAGTTTTCAGACTATTAAATCAATGTCAACTTATCAAATCCTTGTATTTCCTGGAAGGAGAACAAAGGTAACATAAATGAATATGTTTCCAGATTTGTGATCTGTTTACAGTTATATTGTGCACTTATTAGCAGTATGTCTATTCAACCACAATTAGAAAGACTACCCTTTTTCCTTTGAGTTTCATGTGTAAATTTGTACTCAGAGGAGTGATAAACAAAAATCAATCTCTACAGGAGCTGTTCAGACAAGCACCCTTCAGACTTTACTGCCGACAGCTGTGCTGAAATACTTCCCCAACCACAGGACAGCAGTTGCCAGCTGTTCTAACCCTACACGCAGAGCTCGTGCTCTGCCCTGTGGCTTTGTCCCACAGCCCCATCTCCCAGGCACCAGCTCGGAGTCCTTTGTGTGGCTCTGATATAAAATGCCTTATGAGAGTGCAATTCCATCACCTTCAGGTGGAGTCACTGCCCACCCACCCAGGTGTGAGAGCACAGCCGGAGCCCTACGAGGGACAAAACCCCATCCCCTTGTCAGGATAGTCCCATATCCCAAATCCACAGAGCAATAAGAAAGCCTTTTACAGCACAAAGCATCTGCAGCTTGGGTTTCAACATGTTCTGAGATGTGGCAGAGGTAGAGAGTCTGATCTTTTTTGCCTTTCTTCTCCATCAGTCTTGTTTTCTAATTTTGTACTAATCAGCTTTTATTGTCTCAAGTGACAGGATCTTTATGCATCCTTGGGGATAATGATCTATGGTGCTCTCGAGCTGTCGTTTTGATGAGGGATTGACTGGGTTGAATAAACAGGTCAATCCTAACATAAAGATTATCATTGAAAATCAGCTGTCAGAGGCCCTGCTTAATTTATTCTGACCTCATATCACAGAAAGCAACACGAATCCTTCTGGAAATACCGGGATAGTTCTGGCTCAATGCCAGCACTGACAAGGATATTTTGATCAATGGCTGGGTAGGTTCCTCTTACAATGAAATTAGGCGTGGTGTGTCTTCACCAGAGCCCAACAAATCATTGCATGCTGCGTATTCTTCTCAATCCTTCCTCTGAGGAACAGTATCCAGCAGATTGGGTTCAGAGTGCAGCAGGGCTGGGGACAGAGATTCCACCGGATTTCACACCAAAATCTTCATTGCTCTTTTTCCCACGGCTCTCTGCTCCTCGTGTTTTGTTTCCCCTGTGAAGTTTGACAAGAAGGTCTCGTAAAACACAAGACTGAAGTGAAATGGCCTCATCTCTCAAACTCTGCATTTTGAAATCATCTTTCACTTTCTAGACACTCCAAATCTGTAGCAAAATGGATGCATTTCCCTTGGGGTTTTTGCACAACTAATATGAATTTCCTACGTTTCTTAGTTGTTTACTGAAAGAAGAGATTAGTGAGAGAGGAACAAATTTCCTGAGGCACTCTGACCAACCTGATGTCTCCACTCCTCACAGGACACCATAAAAACCAGGCAGTACATGAGTGCAGCACCATTCAAAGAGAAACCTTTTCCAGGAGAACTTCACTTGGGAAGTTTTATGGGTTTTTTTTCCCAGCCCTGTGCTGTGATGAGTGTCTCTTAGGTGGCAAGAACTTCAGATTTAATAAAGAAGACCTGAGAATCAAACAAGAGTGTGGGCAGATGTAAAATGCTGTGTCTGGGTGCAGGAATCAGCCTCCAAATGTCTGGGGAGGATGAATATTTCTGTGGAATTACCTTTTTGGGAGAGATTTCCCTGTGATTGTCTCTACTCCTGGGTTTCTCCTGCATTGCTCTGAAGCAGCCTGAGTTGCCACGATAACGAGGGGCTGGATTTTTCCATGTTCTGCTGTTATTTCTATGGAATCATGCATCACCTGCCATGTGAGGCACCAGCTGGGCCTTGAAGTTGTACAAAACACACAGAAGGAAGAGGGGTTGGGAGGACAAGCTCCTCAGCCTGCTGATAGAGGGGTTTCTCGTGAGGTGACGATTCAGGATTGCCCTGATTGTGGAGTGGTGCCCCTCCACCAGGGAGAAGGGAGCAGACACTTCCAGCAGGGGATTGAAGTCCTTGGCTCCTCCATCCTGTGCAAACGTGTTCTGAGGAGTTACCAGGTCCACAGGTTTTTTATCCTTTACAGCTGGAACTGCTGGGTTTTGCTGTTCCAGAGGCTTCCCCTTGACTTGGAGGCTGAAGCAAATTTTGAGTGTCTGAAAATTAAACAAACCAGGCACCAGGGTTGTAGATCCTGGTCCTTTTGGCTTGTGCCTGGTCCATCCCACCAAACAGGAGAAGTCCCAGCCCCAGCAGCCCTGGACTGAATCCCTGGTGGTTTGCACAGAAGAAAGCAAAACCCAGCAAAGCCAGGCAGCCCCTGGGGGAGGAGGGGGAAGGGAAATGAAAGAATATTTCAAATAAACAAATATACATCCCAGGAAAAGCTCTTCCCAAGAATGTGTAGAGAACTGCCTGCAATCAGTTAATCAGCATAATTGTTTCTAATTAGGTTCCAGAGGCACCTCACAAACAGAGGATGGGGTCTGGGGAGTGCAGAGAGGAAAAACCTTGCAGTGGTGTGTTAATGACAATCATAACTCTCTGCACAGCCAGGGAGGCTTCTGCTCTAATTAGAACCATTCTTGCTGAAATGGGAGGCGACATGATTTGTGAAAAAGACACCCTCAGCATGTAATTTTCTATGTAACAAATCTAGAAAGATGGATGCTCTTTGATCTCGATTCTCCTGTTATTGCTGTTCACACTGGGAAGGGCTCTTTAATGAAACAATCTCGAGGTAATTTACCGCCTTTGAAGTCCTGAAATGTGCTGCCAACAAAATTTCTGGTTTAGTGGAAGCTGCTGCAGCAGTCACTCAGGGTTGCTTAATGGAGCACCAAAACTGGAACATCAAGACATCAAAGGTGAAGGTGCCATGTGATTAATAAACGGAGCTATTCATTTGTTTCTGCCTCAGAGGCAATCTGACAATTTATTGTCACCGGCTAATTTGCACTTTGTGAGTACTTGCTCTTGCTAGTTATGCTGCCTATAGAACAAGATAAGTGATGTTTACACGGAGAGGGGAGGAGAACAGACCCTTTTTAAATCTGGGGAAGAGGAGGGAAAGGAAAGGTGTTTTCCAAAATGATGGTGGAAGCAACCCAGACTGGGTGGATTTTATGGAGGGGAAGCTGGGCTAAGGGGGGACTCATTGCTGCCTGATTCCCTGCCCTCCCCCTGCTGCCTTTGACCATCTCCTTGTTTACACCCAGTTGCCAGGAAGCAAATCCCAATTAAAAGTGGATTACAAGGCAATGAAACAGCATTGTTATGAGGGAAGAGTTACACCAATCCATTTCTTTTTAATTTGATGGCTGACCCAGGGGGTTCAGGGATACTGGGATAGGGAAGGCGGGATTGAAAATCTCTGCTGACGTCTGGTTTTTTGAGGAGAGGTCTTTCCTCTTGTCCAACTGTCCAAGTAGGACCTCCACTCCAACAGGACTTCCCTGCTTTGAGAAAGACTGAAGAGAAATGTAACAGGCCCCGCCCCAAAAAAAAAAAAAAAAAGAAAAAAAAAAAAAAAAAAAAGGTGTTTTCCCAAAGAAAGTAAAAGCTTCATTCAGATTATGAAGTCTGGTCACCTTTGTGACCAAGTGAAAGCAACATATTTGTCTAAGAATTCTGAGAATGTAATGGGGATGTGGAGTCTGATAATGCAACAAGGAGGAGTTTGGGGGAATCCAAAACATGGAGAAAGGGAGAGAGAAATAGAGTTGGTACGTCCCAGATTAGATCTGCAAATGAATTCTCCCTCCCCTGTTCCTGAAAAATCCTCTTTCCATAGCTGTGTCCTGTCAGGGGAGGGCAGCTGGATGCTGATCTCCCTCCCTCTGGGGCAGAGGAGCAATCTTCATCCTCTGGAGGATGCTCCATCTCTGGCCTCAGATACTGGAGCCTTCCAAAACCTCGGGCTACAGGGGGTCAGACACAAGGAATTTGGTTTGATGGGTGTAAATTGGTAATAAATTCTGTTAAGACACCTTCATAAAATTTCTATCCAGCTTCAGGCTTCCAGCCTTCTCCCAAGAATTGGGAATGGGCAGCTCCAAATCCAGTTTTGATGTTTTCAAAAATAAGATAGAAATCGCAGGTCAAAGGTTCTGACTAAAGGGCGAGTCTGATCGTGTTGGGTTTTTCCATTTGGGTTTTCCGTGGTGGGATTTTTTAACAAATGTTTCTTGATGATTTGATCCTCCGCTGTGCCACAAGCACAGATTTCCACCCCAAGGTGTTTTTAGGGTGTATGGGCTGCACAGCACCACGTCCACGGGGATATTTCCCAAGGCTCACACCCAGGCCAGGCAGATCCCCCAGAGCCCTTGAACACAAACCAGAACCCTCCAAAACTTCCACCTTGGGCTGCCCCAGCGCCCAGGGATGTCCTGCCACGCCCAGCACGGAGCAGCCAGCCAAACTGGTTCCACTGGCAGGTGAGGTGGTCTCCAATCCACAGCAGGAATTCCTGTGCCAAACCAGTTCAGATCTCCGTGTGCCAGGCAGGGATGTCACAACCACCACGCTCTGTGTGGGCACAGCAAATATTTATAGGCAACCTTTCCATGAACTGGCTCCAGACTGGGTTCACAGGGATAGGTAGGCAGGGCCTTTGGGGCTATTTTTGGGCCTTACAATTGGGCTGGAGATAGGAGCATCTTTGACAGCTCCTTGCCTCCCAGTGCTGGGGAGAAGGAAGAAGTTCAGAGCTATGTAAAAATTCAGGAGCGGTAATTAAAAAAAACAACTAGAGAGCTGCTATCAAACCTCTGAAACGTATTGTTTCCTGAGCTGTTGAAGCTGGAGGCAGTAATTTGGCTCTTTGTGAACCCCTGACCATTGAAATCTAAATTTTGCTGCTCAGAGAATCAAAATGAACCACAAGCTGCTGCACAGCAGAAAAGAGTGGTTGTATTTTTCTCTTTTTTTTTTTTTCTTTTTCTTTTTTTCCTTAAAAAAAAAAAAAATCAGGGAAAAAGAAGTCTCATCTCTTTGCTCTATGGGGGTTAACATGCAGCATCCTGGCTCCTGTCACTAAGAAGCATGATAAGACTTCAAAGAGTACAGTGCAGGGCAGATACAGACAGGCAACAAGAGCTGGGGCTAATAAGAAGCTTGTAAAAAAACAACAAAAAAACCCCCCACAAAACAACCCCCCAAACAGAAAAGAAACCTTAATGAGATCTTACATGATACAATCATTGTCCATCTTAAATAACTCTTTTTATTAGCAGGTTTAAAGGACCTCAGACAGCAGCAAAATATTATCTGAGGTCCATAGCCATGGGCATGGAGCAAGGAAAGTGAATTCGAAGACCTCTCTACATCTGGAGTTTATCAGCTCTTTTCCTGGCTAGTATTACAGTAAACAATTATCTGTAGATCAGGAGACAGCAGGGACTTTAAAGACCCAAATTACAGAGAAAGGGAGAGAGAGAAGGAGAATACAGGAGATAAAAAGGAGCCTATGCATCTTATCGTGCTAATGAAATCAACCTGACAATCACGGCAGGCTGCGGGGGTATTACAGAGTCTGCCACGAAATGAGCACTTCCAGCACAGGCTCCTGTGTCAAACAGCAAATAGACACGAAAGGGAAGAAAAATGGACCGCTAGGGCAAGGCGAGTGATTTATGGGCAGCAGTCAGATGGCCGGGCAGCTTTAAACCCTCCTCGAGTGTGCTGTCAGGAGAACAACATATTCAAATGTTTCCATTAGCATTTCAAGGGGCTGGGAGTGTTCTGCAGCTCGCTGAGCCCCAAAATGCGATTAATGAGGAAATAACGAGTGTCCCCAGCCGTGGTGCTGTTTACAGGCTCTGGAACCATCACCTGTTGTTGCAAGGGCTGCGAGAATCCCGCTTGTTCCATGGGCAGATTCGGTTAATTCCCTCTGTTTCCAGCCTTCCTCTGCTGGAGTGCTCCCGGCTGGCTGCAAACAGCAGCTCTTCCAGCAAGGATTTGGTCCCAAAATGTTGTTTTTCAAAATTCTCAGAGGTAAAATCCCCGTGCTGCTCCTCAGTGGAACAGCTGCAGCTAGAAATGTTTAGGTGCTGCTCTTTTTTTATAAGGGATGGATGCACGGCTACTTTGGAAATTTCCTTTTCCCCTCTCCCTTTATCCACAGACTTTCTGTGTCTTTCAAATGGAAACAACCAAGCCAAATAATTCCACAGCTGGAAAAGGATAAAGAGAAAATGGTCTTTGGAGCTGGAGTGAAATACTGGACTCTTTTGCTTAGCAATCCTTCTGGGGCACTAAAGTTGTCCACAAAGAGGTTCTGAGGCTCACGAGATACTGACAGGAGATCCTCATGCTCATGGTCAAATCTCCTCCAGCATGGCTCCCCATACCTCATCCTGCTCTGAGACAGAGCTCCAACCAGTAAAAAATGCACCTGGAGAAAATCTTTCCACCCCAACACATCCTGATAGAAACAGTTCTCTGCGACCCACCACAGGATGAAAGCAGCCAGTGTGGTCCTGGACGCAGTTCCTGCATTACAGCCAAAAAAACAGATTGAAAACTTCAAGTTCTACTTCTTTGTATTTGACAGCAAAATCACTGTCTTGTCTGGGTGAGCAGAGTTGTGAGAAATCTCATGTGAAGAACTGAAAATAAGGAGTAAAGTCAGAAGGGAAGCTCTAAGGTTTGTCTGAGGTGGAGTCAAAAATGGATAAAATCAGAAGGGTCTGATAAGATGGGGCAGGGGGCAGCTTTTTGCTACGGCCACCGAGGCAACAACTTTCCTGAGTAATAAATTCTGTAATCCTTTAATTGGCAGCTACAGATTTGTACCTGTGAGACCGAATGCAGTTTATAAAAAAATCAAGTCAAAGCAGGAGAAGCAGAGGCATTAATGACTTGTTTGTGTGGAGAGGCCAGGAAGGAATCCTTCCCAGGCTCTCCTTCGGGGACTGGAGAGCCCTGCAGGAAGCAGAGCAATCCAGCACCATTTATGAGGCAAATATTCATTTTGAATCCGAGTTATTTTGTCCTCTCATCTCTGTTTCCGGAGGAGGTGGGTCCTGACGCCCTTGGGGAGACAGCACAGGCTGATTTCTCCCCACAATGAGTCTCCACATCACACTGAGGGCAGGGCAGTGACCAGAGGTGTCCCTTGGGGCTGGGACAATTTTCTGAAGAAGCCCAAGCCTGTTTGGCCCATCCTGCTGAGAATCCCAGGCCAGCTGGGCTGCTTTGAGCAGCTCTGCCTGTGCTTTCCCATTGATGTCCGGCCTGGAGATGTACCTCTGGATTTGTTTGTGCCACAGGAAGATGTCATCTTCATCTCTCCAACAGATTTTCAAAGGGTAGCCTTTTGTTTGAAGGGAAAGAGGAAGAAAAAAGGCAAGTGACAGCACTAAATTAGGGTTACTTGAGATGTTGATATTTGCCCTTCAGATTGGCAGCATGGTGTGTTTCAGTTCCCGTTCCTTCCAATAAAATCTTTTTATAAAGCATGGCTATTGTTAGAACCTACTGTTTAAAAATAAATAAGAACAGATTAGGGCTTCCTAAAGAACCCAAATTATCCAAAGGGTTAGATTATGTCATTTAGACCTCTGTCTAACCTGCGTAGGTCAAAATTATTTAAAATACACTAGAGGAAGATTTTTTTCTTTTGTGAATCTGGATGAAGAGTGATGAAATACATAATTACTCTCTTTCCTACGTGGGAAAAAAAAGGGAAAGCAAGGGGGACATGGCAGTGACATGGGAGAGGAGAAAGTAGGTGGAATGGGGAATCCTGGAATGCATTTGCTTTGGAGCAGGTTTGTTTTGCCAGGGCCAGCCCCAGCTGCTTGGTTAAACAAATTGGACCAGCTCCTGTCTCTCTGTGAATCAAGAAGAGTCTAAACTCATCCATTCCATTGGGACTGAGTCTATTTATAGCCAGGGAGGGCTTTATCCAAGACAGGTGTGCCATGAAGTTCATTTTCCAGACTTGTTTTTTAAGTGCTGAATTTGATAGAAATCATAAATGCTGATAAATTGTGGTAAACAAGGCTTGTTTTGCCCTCCGTGGCAGCTACAAATCATTTTGTACATTAAACAGCCCTTGGTGGAGTTGTTTTCTCAGCCAGTCAGGTTTCTGGAAGCAAACCTCCTGTTGCAAATATTCTCTTTCCCCCTCTCCCTATAATAAAGTTTCCATCTCTCTTTTTTCCTGTCAGTGCAGTTTTTGATTTCCCAGGCAGATACATTATCTGGTGGGTGTCACATCTTCCTTCTGACACGATGCTTCTCTAAGGAGATGCATCACCCTGGGGTGGGCAGGGTGTGGTGAAGGGGTTGTGCTTCCTCAGGGATCAGACTTAAATTAAACAGACTAAAAATACCTTCATGGTGTCCTCTCTAAAATGCACAGGTTAGATGAGGGATGAGGGATTTTCTTTCCTTGTCAGTTCCTCAACTGAAGAAAAGGGGAAGATGGGCAGAGCCAGGCTGGCAAATCCAGCAACAAAGGCACAGCTGCTGTCCTTGCTCCTTTCCAGGAGTAAAATTCACCCAGTTGGGCACAAAACACACTGATGATTTTTTTTTTTTTAATTTATTAGATCAAAGTTTAGAGTTTGGATTGCTTTTCCCTAGTGGACTTCTCCTAGGAGCAATTAAATAATATATGATATCTGGCTACAACTATTTCAAATCAATGGGAGAGTCTGCAGAGGCAGAAAATATTCCTTGATCTGCAGAGTGTCATGGAATTCCAGGGTGTAAAATGCTCAGATATTTGTGGCAAACCAGAGAAACCCTCTAAAGCAGAATGAAACCTCATTTCAGCACTCTGAAGGGATGGATGGATGGATGGATGGATGGATGGATGGATGGATGGATGGATGGATGGATGGATGGATGGATGGATGGATGGAGATTGGATCCCTCCACAGAACCAGTGGGAAGTTAGGTGCAGGAGCAGAACTCCATTGTTTGCAAAATGTGGATTTTGCAGCACACAAAAACTCAGGAGAGAGATGAAAAAGAAGAGGGGAATTCACATCAGTAGAGGGCAGGGATGGTTTCAAGATTCATTAAGTGGTTTGCAGAGCTGAAATTCTGTTTGGTCAGGATGGCAGGGCTGGGGGTGGCTCCTCAAAGTAAAAGGTTCTTTCTTGTGAAGAAAATTAGCCCTTGGCTGTAGCTCTGACTCACACGAAGCCAAGCACAACAACCTGGGGCAGCTGCCCCTCTCTGCCCAGGAATAGGAATGGGAGCCCCCAGACTGAGCTGGGTGAGGCAGGGGTGGATCCAGGGGGACAATTTCATCCTTGCCCTGATCTTTCTGGGGGTGCAGGGCTGAGGAAGGGCAGCTCAGGAGAAATCGCCTCTCTTTTCCAATCAGATACCATATCAAAGCTTTAACACACAGCCAAAGGGATCCTTTTTTAGGGCTAATGATGGTCAAATCTCAACATGTTTTCATTGTCAGCTCGTCTTAAAAGCATCCTGCCAGCAGTCAGAGACTTCAAACATAGGAAAAATTGCCATATTCCTTGAGGTCTACCATCCTTCCCTTTACTGGATCTTCTTTCTCCAAACACCAAATCTGAGAGGTCTGACCTCAAAAAACACCTCGCTAGGCAAGGTTCTTCTGCTGCCAACTGGAGTCAAAACTCAACCCTCCCCAACCCTAGAGGAAACTTTCACCTTGTATATTCCAGTTTCATTTGTTTTCAAGGTTATTTTCACTGCTGCTGGAGCTTAGGGGAGTTCTGTGCATTATTTACTTATCTTTGATCCATTGTTCTCAAGTCAGACGTTCTATTTCTTTCTGTTTTCAACTTAAATTGTTTTACATCTCTTATTTTCTTAGTCAAGTATTTTGGTTTTGTTTTTCCTTTTTGGCCATTGGGTTAGGGGGAAAACTTCAAATATTAAATGTATAATTATTTGTTTAGGAACATTAGAGAAAATGAGGAATGAAAGAGGGTTTGTGTATTTAAAAGTTTTCTTTCTCTCTGTCATAAATTGGATTTCTTACCTTGAGGCCAGTTGCTTAAATCACAAGGACTCCCAATGCCAAAACAAAACAAAAAAAGAGCCTGGTGCAAAGCAAAACACAGTTAAATGGTCAGAGAAAGAATAATAATTTTCCTGGTTTTTTAGTTGCCAGCAGGGGAAAACCTCTTCTTTACATCTCATTTGAACTGCAGGAGCTCCTCAGCTCGTGCTAAATGAACAGTTCAGCTTAATTGCTGCTGAGGAACACTTGAAAGAAGGAAGTTTGGTCAAGTCATTTGTTCCTTTTGCATCTTTATCTTCAGTCTGACATGGGTTTAACCTCTGCTCCTAATCCCTGCACTAGTCAGGTTCAGCTTTAATCTCAGCAAGGGAAAGCAGCAGTTTGGGGCTATTTTAAGAGGAATAAAATCTCTAAAGGTGAGCACTGGGCTGTGGCAGGATGGTGGCAGGAGACGAGGGGAAGAGGTTCATCCTGGAGAGCCTCTTGAGGGACAGCAGGAGCCAGGGAGGGAACCTTGGTTTGTGTTTTGGGGAGTCCCACCAGGCTTGAAACGCTTTTTCTTGTTTCTTCATTCCTCTACCTGAAAGCAGAGAACGCTGTCCTGTCACTTCAAGGGCTCTGAACACAGAAGGGAATTCTTCTCTGGAAGTCTTTTACTAAATTTAGACTCTTAAATCAGGAGCCCAGCTGCTCCTGTCTTCCCTTTATAGCCAACAGGGAGACTAAGATGCCTCCAGAGGGAATCGAAACATTGACATTGTGCCATTCATCTCTTTAATCCTCTTTTTCTGTCCCTGGCTGAGTCCAGACTGCCCGGCTGCACCCATTTCCTTGACATCTTCTTGTCCATCACATTCATTTGCCCCCAAAAGTGGAATCCCACCAGGATCCATGAAGCAAATGCACCTTTAGCCCAAGGGAAGTCATTGCCTCAAGGTCTTCCTGAGGCCAGAAGCTTTGGAGGATTCCAAAAGCTATCAGATATTTGTATCAAGAGCAAGAATAGCCAGGTATAATAATCAAGGTTAAAAAAAATAAATAAAACTCTTCGCAGAGCTATAAACTTAACATTCTTCAGGGTTTATGTGAACTTCTGACTAATAAGGGTTTGGAGAGAATTTTGTACGGTGGAAATTCTCTGGGATTTGTGTTTTAGCTCACTTAGGCACTTCTGAAATCCACCCCCTGGGTCTGCTGGGCTTCTGATTGATCTAGGATGACATTTGCTGTGAGCATGTGTTTCTAATCATCAAACAATGCACAAATTTGTTTTTAAAAGTAGCAAAAAAAGAGTCCTGGATAATTTAGGGGGGAAAAAAGACAACAAACAAATAAGAAAAGAAAACTTTTCCCAATAAATAGCCACAAATAATTTGCTCAGCAGGATTCCATTCCTTAGTTCTGATGCTCTACATTGCCTTCCTGTCTGCATAAATAAAAACCTTGGCCCTTTCTCTCTTTCTGCTTAGTTTGCCTTTTTTCAGATGGCATCAAAAACATCGTGGATGCCTTGGAGTCTGGAGTGATGGTGACGGGCACGGCTGGAAGAGCTTCCACTCTACAGAATCCAGAATTCAAAGCTAATTATTTTACGAGGTACTTTGGCCAAATTTCTCCAAATCTCCAATTAGGAGCACGGCCTCATTTGGGATGCAGCTCATTACGCGTGCTCTTAATGACTGCTGTAACTCTGAGGAAGTACAAAGCTCAGTCTCTAATAGCTGTCATTGGGGAGGAACCTTGGAGCCCAGATACTCATCAGGACACCGTGGCCTTCCTCCAGCTGCTGATGGGAACGAAGGGAGTCCCTCCAATGAGATGTTTTCTGTGCAGAATGGATGGAGGGAGGGAGGGAAGCAGTGCCCTGCAGCAGGCAGGGACTGAGCCCAGCCAGGATTAAAGGATGCAGAGGCTGTAAAAAGGTGATGCCAAAGAACTGAGCAGCACCTGTACTTAGAGCACACAAAGTCTCTCCTCACCTCGTGTAAATAGATGAGGTCATTGTCAGTTAGAAAGGGAGAAGCCTCAGAAGTCTGAGCAGTTCCTTTGTTCGCAGTTTTTCCCCCGTGCTTGCAGAGATCACAGCCACCTTCTATGAAGGTCACCCCACTCCACACCCTGCACCAGGGGATGACAATTAGAGCACCCCCAGGAGCTCCTAGTCATTGCAAAATCATTGTTGTAAGTTTTTATAGAAGCCTTTTTTGGGACCTTTTTTTTTTTTTTGTCGGATTTTTTTTTTCACTCCTTCTTGATCTGTGCAGCTGAGTCACAGAACTGGAGGAGGCTGAGGGAGCTCCTGTCACTGAGGGCTCACACTGAGCACCCAGAGCTGCTTTTGTGTCACTGAAACCACGACACTGGAACCACTGTTCTGCCACTGGGGCTGCATGTCCGTCCCTGAGACTGGAAACGAGCAAATTGCAGCAGCAAGTGGGAGAGCAAACGAGCACAGAGGCCCTTTGTGTTCCACAGGCGGCCTTTTTAAATTTACAAAATGTCTTAGAGCTTTCTCTAAAAGCAGCCAGTTAGTCTTTGCTGCCCTTTTATTGGCTTGGCTTTGATCATTTCAACCAAATTTTATAGCTGCCAACACTGAAGAACAGTTGCCATCCGTGCCATGCTTCTTTCAAGTCCAGAAACGATCCCAAAGAAATAATTCACTCCAGGGCTGGGTCTTCATAGAAGACAAGGGGCCAAAAATTAACACAATTACATCAGTCTGGACCTCGTGTACTTTCCCCAGCCATGGAGGAAAGAAGAATTTACATGATTGTGTGGCCTTCTCTGCTCTCTTCTCCCTGTCCCACCCCACAGAGCAGAAGCGCCCAGATTTCATTCCTTCACCCGCTGATGGGGCTCTTGGAGCTGGTGCCTCAATGGTCAGAGAATCACCTGAGATGTGCTGACTGTACCCTGAGAGGAGTTCAGTCTGCAGAGGTCTCTTTGGGATGGATTTGCAGATGATCCTTTGGTTTTAGAGGGAGGGGGATGTGTCACCGATGCCACTGATGTCATGGGATTTATTTTAGCACGTGATTCAGTGCTGCTGTGCGGCAGGACAGGGCCTCCCTGCCTTTCTAACAGAACATTTCATCCCCTCTTTGCCTGTGCTGATGGTGAAACCTGAGGCCGAAAATCCTCTGTGGCTTTGTAGGCAAGTGGAACATCAGTTCCTGACTGGACTCTGTTAATTCCAGGTACCCAAATTGCTGCACGTCAGGGAGCTGTGGGGCTGCTGCAGAGAAGGAGCTTTTCACAAACCCCAAGGATGATTCCAAGTGCACCAGCGTGAGTTCCTGGAGGTTGTAAAGAGCTCAGGACCCCCTCTGGATCCCCCAGTGCAGCACTGACACCCCTGGAGGTGTGGCTTCACCGGAGCATCACCTGTCCCTCAGCCAGCTCAAACTGTGGAAAAGGAGAATTTCTGCTCATCTCACATGGTGGAAAAAGAGAATTTCTGCTCGGGGAAGCAGAACTTGTACAACAAATTGCATCAGAGGCACTGGTTCTCTCAGAGAACATACCTAATTGAACAGCAGTGCTGTGATTCCTCTCCTGGCAGCCACAGGGGGAATAAAGAGGGAAAATATGGTGAGAAGGTGCCTCAGTGAAGAAGATTTGAGGAATTTTCTCCTCAAATCCCCTGCACCAGTCCCTTCTCCTCCCTCCACCAGGCTGCCTATGGGCAGCCTTTACTGATAAAGGCCAGCCAGAAATCTGAATATCATTATAAGGCCTGGGTTGTTTATTAAGGGTTTTAACCACAGACTTGGCCTTGCTCATGGCTTCCCTCATCCTATATTAAAAAGCATCCCATGGAGGCAAAGAATTAAAAGCTCATACGTCCTCTGTTTTGTCCTGGTTTGATTTATGGTGCACCCTGGTTCCATTCTCTGTGTGCAACCTGTTAAATCACCCTAAGGAGGTGTAAGGATAATACCTGATGGTGAAGCATTTGTTTAAAAAACTGCTGAGGGCGGCCCTGCTGGGATTAGAAATTGGCAGGTGGGGAGATGATAGTTTGATCTTCATTATCTCCTTCTAATTAAATAAAACCGAAGGCACTGTGGGCAGCAAGCAGGCACCTTTTAAATGTTACACAGCAATAAACACAGATATTTCAATAAAATCTCTCTGATGCTTTCTGTTCGCAGTAGGGCTTGGGCTAATATCCCACAAACCACTCTTGTCAACTTCGAAGCAGTGTGTTGAACAGACAAGTTTTTCAGTTTTAAACAAGATTTTTCTTTAATGTGTTGCCCTTTGCCAGTTTTCCTGCCTCAGTGCACCAAAGAGGTTGTACCATGGTCCAGAAAATGTTCAATAATCTGAGCAAGGGCGAGGAGAGAGGCAGCAACCCTGATAATACAAAATAGATGTAAATTAGGCTGAAAGAGCTGCTTTGTTTAATATATTGGCCTTTGATGAATGAAGTCGAGGCACGGAGTGAGTCATAAATGTAATGAAAAAGGAGTGAGCGCGTTTGGGTTTGAAGTGTGGCAAACTCCAGGGCACGTTCTGATCATCCAGCAGTGGAAGGTGAAGGGGAGAGCCGGGGCCAGACTCCTGAAACCTGAACACCTCCAGATGTTGACCCGTTCCACTGACCCACAGCTTTCCAAGGGCTGCAGCAGAAACCCCAGACCCTGAGCTTCACCCCCGTGTGAGGAACCCAAACCTCCTCCTAGACTTTATAGTTCTCCTCCTTTAGCACAGAAAAGCTATAAATAATCCCATTTACATCGCCGGGACTTTGATTTAATTTTCCTCCTTTTTCCTGCAGCTCTTAAAGAGAGGCACTGGGTAATTTTATGATCACTGAGCACTTGTCTTGCTGTTCAGGCCTGGGCAGTTGGAAAGGCAGAGCTTTCATGCTGTAATGTGGGATTTCCCTGGGGAAAGAGGAAGCTGTGTCTCTCCTTTGATGGAATATTGTCGGTTTTGTTTGCACTCCTTATGGGAGGATTGGGACCTGATTCTTATTTCTCTTAGATTTGATTTCTCTGGTGCTGCCCATGATACTTTTATCACGAAACGTGATCTATCTTTCATAACAGACCTGCTGATTGGATCTGACAGTTGCACAAAGGAGGCTGAATTTCTCCCAGGGATGAGATAGGAGGACAGGAATTTCTGAAATATTAAAAAAAAAAAAAAAAGAAGGAAGTTTGAAACTATCATTTCTATGTGTCCAGGGAGCTCAGGGATTATTTTTAAGCCAAATAACGAATTTTGATTGGTGCTGAGAGTGCCTCAATGTGTCGGGTGGACTCTTTGTGCCTTTTGACATGAACACAATTATGTGAGGAATGACCACTGGCCGTGGAGTCCCTCAGTGCCACCAGGCTGGGACAGCCAGACCCTCACAGGCAGAGCAGGGACAGCAGCCTGAGAGCCAAGACCAACCAGGGGAGAAACCCTTGGATGCTCCTGGAAGGTCCTTGGTGCCACCCAGGAGAAACCCTGGGCCTTCCTGGTGGCACAAGGAGCTTTCCCTGCTCCCGGCAGGAGTGGGCTGTGATGCCATTCCCACAAAGGACGTTCTGGGTGGACTGCTGGCCTGAACCGGCGCGGCGAATCCCACGTTAACTTAAAAAACATTAAAATGATAACTTCATCTCGAGTTACTTTCCTATTCATCTATAGAATTTCTCAATTATGTATGACTAATTTCGCACAAAGTCATTATTTGGAGCAATTTGTCTAAGTATGAGAGGCAACACCTTCAACCTTCCTGGAAGGTGGGTGGGGAAAATGTCATAATCAGTTCTGCTTTGGCATGAGTTATTAAGCGGTCACAGGAGTTCAAAGGAGAGAAATAATGAATAGGTAAGTCATTACATGCAAAAATTCTTCTTCTATATTATCAAAATACAAATTAATTACAGATAAGATCAGATGAATTTTCTTTAATGTTAGTTTTTTCCCAGAGATGGTAATGAAAGCATAGAGTATGTGGGAGGAGAGGAGTGGAGATGCATGGAAGGGATGTTTTATTAATGTTGGCTTGATTTCACTGGGAAGACATTGCCTGTGAAAGCAGTAAAGGAATCAGGAAAGGCTCTGGGACATGCAAATAAAATCATTTTTATTGCACTTAGTGTGCTAACTCATGCATGATCTCATTCAGCCTCTCAAAGCAATCATAAAACTATCTCCATGCAACAATTACTCCATCAGCCCATGCAATCAGCAGGTAGGGCAGCTGGCAGCCCTTGCCACAGGAGCCTCCTGAATTCATTCCCTTGTGCTCCTGATACCTGGCAAGGCTTCCAGCCTTCCTTTTGCAGGGGACCACCACCCCTAAAGTGACCATGGGACTCCTCAGAGCCAAAAAACAAGAGGTCCCCCCTCTCCTCCCCACTTCCAGGCAACACTAATATCCACATGACAACAAACATTTTCAAAATAATAGTCCTATATACTTAAGGCTAATCAGAGCGGGCGCCATCCAACTTGCAAAGGTAGCAATTTTCCTTCATTAAAGGCAAATCAGGAGAGAGAACTTCAGGATTCCTTAGGGCTAATTACAAGGTGTTAATAATAACAATATAATGGCAGCAATTTTCTAGCTTTGCCCAAACCTATAATCTACCCTGAGTGCCTTATAGGATTGTCTCTGAGTTTATATAAAGCCAAGTGTTAGCCCAGAAATGCTTGAAGTAATTGAATTTTTACATCATGTCTCTTTCCAGCCTGTTTGCAGCCATGCTGTAATTGCTGCTGGAGAAGCCTTTTCGTTGGGGGAGAGGACAAGTAGCAGCACGACAGCTCAGAACAAACCCTCTCCCATCTTCCCAGGGCACATTTTGTGCACCAGAACAGAGATCCCAGCTCCAGCCCAGAGGGGTCCCGGCCCCTCTGCTCCAGCAGAAGGGAAGGAGGCAACTGATCATAGAAGAGCTGGAGACAAACAGCAAACAGACAAATGTACAAATTATTTTCACATCCACCTCCTAATTGCTTGCTAAAAACCCTCTAGGACTGCAGGATCAAATGGGACACGTTGCTGGAACGGGGATGAGTCACTTGTCAAAAATTTCCAGCCTCAACAGCGAATCACCAGGGCTGGCACAGAGAGACATCCTCGAAATCCAGCCTGGAACTGCCAGGCAGCTTCTCCAGGCTGGATCCAGCAAGAGCAGAGCTTCAAGGTCTGCTCGTCATCCTGAAAGTCTCACCCACACCGAGGCAAGAAGGAGAGCCAGCTCAAGACCAGCACAAAGCAGAAATCGGGGTTGAAATTTATTCCCCTAAATTTCAAATGGTGCCACCACAGGTCTGGCTGCAGCTCTCAGCCCGGTGGTGGTCACTTGCCCTGACAATGTAAAAGCACAGTACAGTGTAATTTGGAGAAAATTTGCTTTAGTCACAAACTGGAGACATCAGAGTTCTAAAGGGGGAAAAAAAATATATATTACTTATTACTCTTTTTTTTTTTCTTTTTTTTTTCTTTTTTTTTTNTTTTTTTTACCAGAGAAAAAGTGTTTACCTACAGCTTGTCAAATTTTAGCCTGCAGCAAAATGATTTATGGACAAATTCGAAGCTTCTTCACAGCTGACAAGTTAATTCTCACTGGGGGAAAAACAAGGGAAAAAAAGAGGAATTATGACAACATTGAAGAATGTTAACATAGTACCTACTCTAATTGAATAAAAGACACCTTACAGAGCTGAGGTGCAAGCCCTTATTCATTTCAAAGCTACTTACAGGCTGAGAAACTTCAAAAAATTTGGTATTACAAATAGTGGAGTCAAATTTCTGCGAGTCGAGAAACTTATCCCCTTCAGACCTTCCAAAGTTAACTGTGAAATCTCAGGCAAACAGTTTTGTCTAGAAAATATCTGGGGCTTCTCAGATGGCAAATAGTGATGGGTTTTCAGGTGAAAAGTGAAAGAAATGAGAAAAGGAGCAGCCAGAGTCACTCTTCCTACTGGGGACTTTGCCCCATGAAAGCAGGGAGGGAAAGAGACATGAGAAAAATAAGGGGGGTGAGTAGGAAATAACTTAATTTTTCCACTTCCCACTCTTCCCCTCTATTTGGAAAGGGGGAAAAGAGTCATAAGGAATGAAGTGCAGGGCTGGAGTCGAGTCAGCTGAGTTCAAGTGGTGGCTCTTTGTGTATCTTAGAAGATAACCCAGAGAGAAACAAGCAGCTCCTCTTTCCTGTGCTGTGTCTGCCTCCCCTTTTCAAAAGGCCCAGCAGCACTTATTCAAAAGTACTGCAGACTTTGATGTCTGGAGATGAAAAGCGGTTTTGAGGTAAGAAATCACAGTTTAGTCCTAATCTAGAGGAATCAGTGGCTACTAATGATAAGTAATTTAATTTCATGCGAGCAATTTTTGTCTCTTTATGGATTTGTTTTACAAGGCACTTATAAGGTCAAACGATGCTAAGTGAATAAATAAAGATCATTTCTTGCGGATAAAGTGAGTAAAAATTACCTTTTCCCCCCACTGCCACCACGACCTTCTTCCAGTTTACAATTATTTAGTGCATTTTCCCCACTTCAGTCAGATGCAAACCCAGCACTAAGAAAATGGCACACTTCACACCCGTTCACTAAAGTAAATTTATTCTGATTCACCTCCTACACTTGTCAAAAGCTGTGCCAAGATGGATACACAAACCATTTGCTTGGATTGGTTCACGTTAATCATATTAATGTGTTTGCTTTATTGGCTTTGGGGGGGTTCCAAGTGGAAATGATTGAAGTGGGGTCCAAAACCAGCTTTGTTTCAGTGCCAGTTCTGGTGCTAACTTGTGTCCCATTGGGCTTCTCCTGTCCCTGTCAGTGGACCTGAACTTCCACATCAGGAGCTTTAAGTGGCAGCTCATCATCAATTTATTTCTGAAAAATGTTATGCTTAATAATCCAATTATTGAAATGTGAAAGGAAAGCAAAATGTGGCCTTGAGTCTGCAAAAAAAACCAAAATGTGGTGCTCATCCACTGCAGTCAGGGGAGCTTGGGGGATCCACACGGGATAAAAAGCAAATTATCCACAGAAATATCTAGGAAATACACAGGAAATATCTAGGAAATGCTGTGCAGTGAAGCAGCAAATTCAGCTGATGCCAGGGGAAGAAGTGATGGCACAAAAGGCTGAAGAAGTCCATCCCAAAACCATCAGCTTTATCACATTCTGCAGAAGGGAAATGTCACCCCACCAAGGGCTGAGCTCCCAGCTCTGCCCAAGAGCAAAACTCAATGGACAGAGGATATGCAAAAGAAAAAAGAAATAAAAATCAGAAGTTACTGTGACAAATATATCCTTTACTTTCCAAATTGTCCTTTATGCTCCAGCCATTTGCAAAGCCACATTTGGCTTCCTTGGACTATGCTGGGCTTTCCCAGCACCGGGTTTGTTTCTGGAGCAGCAGGATCCTGCAGGCCGGGCTTCGGGATGGAGCAAAACACCCAAAACCCCCTTGGCTGAGGGATGCAAGCCAGGACTTGCAGCAAACACAGCTTTAATCACAGAGAAGCACTGGAGGTGCAGTTCACAGGCAGAGTTAAGGGCATAGAACTCTTGCTGGAACTCTGCTGAGGGTGGGAAAAACAAACAAGGCATCCCTTTGCACACACCAGACACATTCAGTGGCGTTGCTACCGAGCTTTTCTGTCACTTTTCTTGCTGTTCCATCTCCAAGTGCTTTGCAGAGAAGTTTCTCCCATCCAGGGCTGTCAGTCAGCCTGGATTTCACCCACACCAGCAGCAGGATCCAGAGCAGGGCTGCTGGATTTCCCCCACACCAGCACTGAGCTGCTTATCTCTCTTTTCCCTATAAAATCTATTTTTTAAAATATATCCATTTATTGAGTACCAAGGTTGAGAGATAGCACCAATCGTGTGCCTCAAAAAGTGCTCATATCCTGGGAAACAAACAGCAATAAAGCCACACATGGATGATTTTTAGAGGAAAGGGTTTCAGCCACCTCCATACCCGTGCCTCTGTCTCCGTGCTCTGGTTCCTGGGACCTTGCAATGGAAATTGCTTCAGAGAAAAGCTTTAGGAACTGTGCAAGACAACAGAACATCCACATCTGCAGAATGATCTCAGATTGGAAAAGGTGAATTCAGTGACCTGTCCTTGCCCTGCCAGTCCTTTCCTTTGTGTCTCCCTGCTTTCTGCACGCCCATTTCCTATTCTTTTCTCACGGAGGTGACTGAGATTAAAGGTTTACTGGGGATGATTATTCAGGAAAGTCCCACTTTCTAAATCTGCTTCTAATTAAAAAGGGGTGGGAGGGGAGGAAGGGAAAAAAACCCCTCCTTACTGTACACACAGGCAGCCTAATCCATCCTGCTGACTTTCCTAGGCATGAGCTCCTAGCCCAGAATTAATAAACTATTTTCCAAGATTTATGCTTCGTAACCCTCATCACCCCAGAGATTTTTTCGGATGTGAGCCGCGGATGTCACTTCAACGAAAGATGGGCATCTGACTTTAGCCTGGACATCAGTTTATTTATGAGGGAGAGGGGCAGGAGTTCAAGCCTTGTGTTCATAACAGGGCTAAGCAAACAGCTCCAGCCCAGCCTAAGCCATTCCAAACACACGGAGGAGCTGGAAACCCAACTCCCCTCCACGGCTGGGGTTCACGTTTAGGTTGGGATTTCACTCCATTCCCAAATGTCACTTTATCCCTGCTTTTCAGGAGCTTATTTTCAAGGATTTATGAAATGTGAGATGACAAACCTGGTGCAATAATGTTGTGGGGATTTTGCCCTTAGCTCACCCTAGGAAATGCTCTGCACAAATGGTGTGGAGGTGCCTTCCCAGAACAAGCTTATTTCCCCCAGGAAAAGGAAAATCTGAGCTGTGTGTCATTAAGATGAAAAATTCAAAGAGGGTGGGAGGGGACAGAGAAGGACATTAATCAGAATTGCTTAAAAAAAAAAAAACCAACAAGATTTTCCTTGTCTGGGAAAAAAAAAAATATTCAAAGATGAAAAAAGAAATTAACTCGGAGGAGGACAGAGAAACCCTACCGGGATTTGACTATAGGCTTCAACCAGACTTGTGCTGCCTCCACACAATTTGCCTTTACCAGAGACATAAAAGTCCCCACTGCTTCCTTTTTGTCTCTATTCTCATCATTACTACCTTTTACTGATAATACAGAGCACCTGAGCTGTGTGTCCATATGCTCCCAGTCCCAGGAAGAGAGAATACTCGTGGATTTCCTGTGTGAACTTCAGATCAGGAGTAAGTCAGAGGCTTCCCTCATCCCTAGGTAATTTATTTTTAACTGGTGTAGGTAATTTATTTTTAACTGGTGTGATTTGTTGAAGCTTTCAGACAACAGATGTCACATGAGAACGAAGCAGTTTCTCCCTCAAAATTCCCAGCTGGCCTTCCACAGCAGTTACCCAATCCTCTGCCTGTTTTAATTTCTGCTTCCTGTGTTACTAAAGCCTCCCTAAAATTGTTCCAGGCTGGGTTGGACAGGGCTTGGAGCACCCTGGGATAGCAGAAGGTTCATGGTTCCATGGCAGGGGTGGAACTGGATGGATTTAAAATCCCTCCCAAACCATTCCATGATTCCTTACACACAGCAGCAATTCAAGACACAGCAGAACTTTCAGGAATGCCAATATCTCAAACCCAGGCATATAAAATTTCTTTTAAATCCATCACAGTCACGTATCCAATGTCTCTTTTCTCCTTGGCTCTTTTCAAATTGTTTTTCCATCACTCGCCTGCTTCTTTGAGTCTCAGGTGCTCCTGCACTGCACCACCTGGAATTCCTGCAGGGAAAGAGGGAATCCCCCAAGCCAGGAGGGAAGAAAAAAAGAAGGAAAACAAAAGGAGAAGGGGAAAAAAGATCAAATCATCCATCAGCAAGAATAACAGCAGCCTCTCGGTTTCACACACGGTTTATCCATCTGATGCTTTGCCCGATGCTTTGCAGCCACTCATTCTCTTCTAACACAGCGACAGAAAAATCAAAAGTAAAAATCTCTGGCCAAAATCTCTTTGCTCCCACTCGAACATCAAGGTAGTAGTAATGTTGTAGAAACTCTGAGGTCAGAAGGGGGAAGAGCTCAGCGCAGAGGCAGCAGAGCTGGTGGTTGCACCCCACAACGTCGGAGACGTTCACATAAAAACAACCATGGGGATGTTTTCATGCCACACGTGTTTGCATAAATATCTGCCTGTATTTATAACCCACCTCTCCCAAAGACACAAAGCTATCTCTGCTGATTTATGCCGTGGATCTGGAATCTCTGCGAGGTCAAAGCAACGGAGCTGAGGTCTGTGGAGCTGCTCCAGATTTACGCGAGTCTAATAAAGATCAAAATCTGGCCCTGGGTATTACCCTTCCTATTCACCAGAGTATTTTTATGTTTCTGTTATCTCCTGCCTTCCTACATTCCTGAAGAGTTTTCCTCCTAACATATTTGGACTACAAGATTTGCTCTAATCACCTAATCTTGGCCCTTTTTTAAGAGGAGGGAGAGCTGATAGCTGGGTTCCATTACAAAAATGACAGTGTTTTATGACTGGTGCTATTGAAAAAACCCAATCTCGTTCTCAGCCACTGCTGAGCATCTCATTATATTCATGAAATCCTGCAGAAGTTCCACTTCACTCAAATATTTCACTGAGAAACTAAAAAGGCAAATTATTCTCAGTTAGGGAGGGAACCAGTTCTGTCTGGAAGCTGCACTTCCAGCAGTAGCATCCTTCTCTGTGTGTGTGAGATGAACTTGGCATTATCCTTCAATACATGAATAAAACCCAAAAATCCTAACAGTTCTTCATGCATTAAGAAATACATCATACTTGGGGGGTTTGGTTTGGTTCAGTTTTTTGGGTATTGGGATGCTTTTTCTTTGTTTTTATTGCAGGTGAGGCAGGGATCAGCTCATTCATTCTCCAAGTGCCCTGTTAACAAACGTGATCTGGGAACTTTCTGCAATAATTTTTCCACAAAATCAGAAAGATATCAAGCGAAACACAAGGAGAAGAGGAACCAAAATCAACATTTGAGATGTTCCCACTTGAAAATATAACTCTCTTGATATCCAAGCCACAGATGTGACACCTCCAAGGCCCTCAGGGGATTGGTTCCAGTGGCAGGTTGAGATTCCAAGAGCTCCCAGAGCCTGGGCACTCATCCACTCCTTTACCCATTGCACCACTTCATTCCACCTGCAGAAACACTTATTTGTGTTCTCAATGCTACTGGAAGCCTTTAACACACCTGATTTTTATAGTTCTTGGAAAGGTTTTAGAGGGAAAAAAAAAAAAAGACAAATTAGCTTCCATACCTTGTTTAAGAATATTCTGTTCTGCCTCAGCACAGGATGATTTTTTTTCATTCCATTCCTGCGTTCTGCCAGTCTGTCCATATGTAAGTGAAGTAATTGTGAAAAAGCTCTTTCCAGACATAGCCCCTTTCACCACCAGTTTTAAGCCATGGTTTAACCTGAGATATTTTCTGCCCTGAGAGTGTTTATGCTTCCACACTGTGAGTGCCAGCTGGCTCTAGGTGGAAAAACTACCAAAGAAGAAGGAATATATGAAAGTTGCAAAATCGTTTTTGAAGAGTCTTCCCCCCCACCACCACCTGAAACCTGATGAAAGATGTTTTGTGAGTACTGGATGAGCTTTTTAAACACCTGACCTCAGAGATTCGGCACAAATGAAGGAGGGGAAGGGGGAGCAGATTGATTTGGGTTGAGGCACGGCCAAAGGGGAACAAAGCTCCTTCCAGGCTGACGTTCCCAGAGACACAATGAAATAAAACTGTTATCTCCCTTTTAGCTGTAATCTCTGATTAGAACGTTTAATCAATTAGCATTGCTGTTGTCAAAACTTGCTCCCGACAAAGGATGAGAAAAGCTGCCCGAGGGGGATCCCGATCCCAAGACTCGCAGGAGGTGGGAGACTCGTCCCTGCAAGAAACCTCCTGCTCTACCAGGCTGCAGTGTCATGAGCTCAGAACACTGATCCTGCCTTGCCCAGCTCAGGAGCACTCCGAGAATGCCAAATAACCCCGAGAAGAAGAGGAGCTGAAAGCCAAGAATCGCCAGTGTCAGCCAAGGAAGGTGTCTTTGTCTTTTCCCCCCAACTCAGAAAGCACAGCACTTGTGATCTTTGGAGAGGGGGCTGCTGCTGTTTAAAAACAAAACCCAAAGTGTTTGGAGGCCAGCTGTGAAAAACTTGCTGCGTGTTTTCCTTGCTCCATGAGTCACCTGGGGTTTAGTCGCTCCGAGCTGGTCATTATTGGAATTCCAACAAAAATGACAAGAATTCTTTTCCTTCTTTTTTTTTTCCTCCCCAGTGAGGTTTATTATCTCTCTCATTAACACAACCTTTGTGTTCTGGAGTTCTCTGAGGTCTTGGACAAGAACAGGATCTCATTGTGCTAAGTACTGTACAAACATATTAATGGCTAAAATAAACAGGCAGGAGAGCAGGAAACAAAGTGGAGAAGGAAGAAAATACAATCGCTCCCATTTTCATCCACCCCAGCCCCAGAGAGATCACAGGACTTTCTCCCAGCAAAGGACAATGTCTGGGGCTTAAAAATTCACCCATTTTTTTCCTGTGGGAGAGCTCAGGGCATTAACCACAGAAAGGAAATTTCCTTCCCACCTACCTATGTGCTTGAGCACGCACAGTGCTGAAATCCCTGCTTGCTTCCTCCAAGGCAGCAGGGCTGGTCCTTGGCCCTGTCCCTCCACCAAACCCCTCCTCAGAGGCCTCTCCTGGCCGTGCTGAGCCCCGTGCAGAGCTCACCCGTCCTCTGCCCCGTGCAGAGAAATCTGTGCATTGATTTCTCTGCACCGCGGGCATAGCTTGGCTGTGGTGCAATCTTGGGACCAGGCCAGATGGGTGGATTAACCATGGATATTTCTTCACAAAATCCAATGTAGGTCACGGTAAACAAATGTATTTGGATGGGGATTATTTCTTTGGGGGCAGAGAGGCTTTTGGTGGGTTTGTTGTTTTTGGGGGTTTTTTTTGCATGGTTTTACAACTGAAGCTGCTGCACAGAAAACAAATCACCAATTTGGGATGAGGAGAAAGTATCTTCTTGCCTTAAAGCTGCCAAGGAGCAGGCGGAACCCTGCAGCCCCCAGAGGAAAGGAAAGACAAACCCGGGGATTGTTCTCATGTCAGAGCTGCAGAGCAGCCAGATTTAATGTGTTGGGGTTTTTAATGAGTTGCAGAAAGAAGTGGACAGTGAGGTGATGAAATTTCCTGAAGTGCTGACAGCCCAAGACGTTCTGACTTAGTTATGGGAAATGCTGGAATATGCATGTTAATTGGGATGACTGTTTGGGGCTGGATTCAAGCGTGCAGCGTTCTTGGAAAGAACTGTATTGGTTTCATGTGCACCTTTTTGATGTGGTGTTCATTCCTGAGCCACGACTCTGGCTCCCCAACACTGGAAAAGACAAACAGCCACGGGGAGTGTGGCAAGAGCAAAGCTGGAGAGGCCCAGGCTGGATTAGGAGGGGTCTGAAGGGATCTATGAGGCTTGGAGGAGGTCCTAGGAAAAAACAAGGGAAAGCAGGAGCCACCAGGAGCTGGAGCAATGAGCTCTGAATCCCTCAGCAGAAGGAGTTGACAGCTCTCCCATTCCTTGCACAAAGCACCCAAATTTCACACTCAAAATCAGAGCTAAAAGCTCAGGGCAGAGCCCTGTGATATTTCCTGCCATCGCATCACTCAGCCCAGCAACTCTTACGTGCTAAAAAGAAAAAATTAATTAAAACTGGCCTTATATCTGTCAGCAGGATGGGATGAAATACTGACAAAACCCTCTCAGCAACTGCAGAGCAATGGCACGACTGGGACAGCCGGGGCTGCAGCCTGGACAGGAGCAGCAGGGCCAGCCTGGGATGTTCTGAAATGAGAGATCAGCTGCACGGTAGCGCTCCCCAAACAGACTGGAAAAGTGACAGCCACGCAAAATTAAGCAGAACGTGATGGATGGATGCAGGCTGGGGAGTACAGAGGAGGCATTCAGCTGCTCAGGGCTCTCCACAACAACAGTTTGGGAAATGGCTGGCTGCTCCCTGCAATAAGAAACTGCAAAGGCTCAAAGCATAACCAAAGGGCTGTGAAAAATGGTGGAATTCACACCAAGGACGCAGACTAGGAAAGCATTTGCTGTGGTTGCTGCTTATTTATTTACTATTTTTTTTTTTATTTGTCGTGGGGTTTTATTCATTCACAGTCCTCCAATTGCAGCTTGTAAAGATTCAAACAGGCAAAGCAGCTCCTCGAATTGAAGATGTGGCTTTGGCGCTTCCAAATCAAATGTTAAGATCTCTCAGAATAAGCTGATTGTGCCAGAGAAAGCCTTGTCAGAATTAGGAACCCAGAGCAGTGTTCTGAATTGAATCATACTCCAGTTTTTGCAGATTTCTGAGAGAGAGGCAACGATCTACTCCCCAAAATCCAGTGTGGCCCATCACCATTTTCCATCAGCATTTAATAGGTGTAAATCTGAATTTATTGCCGTGCAGCAAAGTTCGGAGGACCAAGAAATAAACTGAATTAGAGCATTTCTGCTCCGTCAGAGCTGACAATGGATTATTAAAAGAGCCATACTCAAACCTCAGGGCCATGTGTTACTCATTCCTCTAATAGTCCAGAGACTGTTGTGTTAGAAAAGGGTGTAATAAGGACACGTCGTCCTAGACATTGTGTTTCCTAACATTCTGTTAACTGGACACATTTTTGTGGGTTAATAATCTCGCTTGTTTTCTGATGCTTACACTCAATTTCAAAAGCAGCTGAGAGGAAAGGGAAAAAAAAAAAAAACCCTGCAAAGAAAGACTGGAAGAAAAGCCAAGAAAGCCTTCCGTGGAAGTGTAGGTGTTTGGACATGAGAGCCTTTTGGCAACTTCAGATGTTGGGTTTTTGTTTTTCTAGGTGTTTAAAGAAAAGCAATTACCTCTGTGATGACACTTAATATGCCAAGATTCAGCCTTGAGCAATTTTTTATGGCTGTGTTCTAAACTGCAGAAAGTACAGAGCACATTGGATCTACTGAAAGATGTTTCAGTGCAGCCGTTCTGACAGGAAAACTGCGGTTACGCTGGCATCTGAAAATGCCTGAAAAAAAGACAAATAAGAGAGAAAAGAAACAGTGGTTTCAGGGGGTGGAAATGCTGCATCACTGGCTGCAGAGGGATAATAAATGGACTGAGATTCTTGGCCTGTTTGAAGCTTATCTTCGAATTTTGAGGCAGATTTCCCCCCCGCCCCCCCCCCTTTGTGTTTGTTTCTTTGAACAGTGAAAGTGAGGGGATGGAAGGAGCGAGGGCAGGGGATGTGAGAGAGGCAGAGAGTTGGTGGTTGGAGGGGTTTGCAGTCCCTGGGCAGCAGTGTGAGTGTGGCAGGGGCTCATTCCTGCCCCCGTGCTCAGGCTGGGATCCCACACCCCATTCCCACTGCATTGGGGACACCTGGGACTCCTGGAGAGGGCTGGGCCTCAAATTCATGATGGGAAAATACAAGTGGCTTGTGCTTCTTTGATTCCAGAGGGGTCTGGGATGGGTTCCCTTATCCAGCAGCAGCTGGGACGGGACTTTTGGCAAAGCAAGGATGACCCAGCCACAAATCCCAGGTCTCAGGGTTGTTTTGAGTGGGGATTTTGCGTGGCTGTCAAATTTACTCTGGTGTAAACCAGGCAAAATTCAGCATTAAGCAGAAAACCATCTAGAGCAGTTTGCTTTGGAAAACAAGACTTCAAGATGGTCTGGGAAAAAGCAAATAAAAGGTGGCGGTGCCTGAAGCATGGGAGATTTTGGGGAGTTTTCCTGACATTACCCCTTCCTTTGTAAGCCACAGAAGGGGAATCACTGTGCAAAACCAGGGTTGGAATGGAAATTGCTCCTCCACGCCGCCTGATTTTCCCCTGCACATCTTGATCAATATTTCCCTGCTGTGTCAGTAAGTGTAAGCTGTCATTCCCCGAGCCCACGAGTTACAACACCAATCATGTTTTCAGATACGCTTCTCTTGTTTATTTTAAGGCTATGTCTAAATGTAGCCTTCTAATTGCTTCATGGAAAAACAAGTTTACTTTATGGTTTGAGGGTGTAAGGCTGGGGATCGTATTACTCTGTATTTGTCTTAGAGTGACTATTTAAATGGTTGTGATAAGCTACCAAACCTGCAGAGCTGCAATTAAGATGTTTCCAGAAGTTGTGCCCTGTCAGTCAGCATAAGGTGCAACAGATTTTTTTGGGAAAACACTGTGCTGTGACGTTGGGAAATTTCCAGAAGCTGAAATATTTGTTTTTAAAAATCCCCTTTTTTCCCCATCAAAATATTAGGGGTTGGGTTTGGGGTTTTCTTGTGGGTTTTTTTTTTTTTTTTTTTAATGTATTTTAGTCTCTATTTTGAATTAAAAAAATGTTTAGAAATGTGATCGAAAGTTTGATGCTTTTTTTTAAAAAAAAGTTTTTAAAAAGTGCAGTGCTTGCTGAATTGTGCGTTTGAATTGAAATACTGAAATATTGAAAATAGAGTCTATGACTATAATAAATATAGATATAAAATGAGAAAGAAGATAAGGTGAGAAAAACACAAAGTGAGAAAAATATAAACTGAGAACAATAAATATAAATTGATTTTAAAATGAATATAAAATGATGAAAAATCCGGATTTTTAAGCAGAGTGGAGTCAGTGAAATGAGCAGATATAGGGATACTGACTGATTCTGGTTTGTTTTGTTAAAAAAAAAAAAA
>VWZN01009183.1:426143-463792 GCA_013396955.1 Regulus satrapa
GGCAAAAAGCGTAATGACGGAGCAGACAAACACCCTAACAAACAGACGACAGCTTTATGGATGGAGCCGCGCTCCGCGGGCTGAGCCGTGTTAGAATCCGAGCTCTGCAGCCGCTCTCGCTCCAGCTCGGGTCACTTCAGCCTGCTTAAAANAAAGATAAACAAGAGATCTTGTTCCCTTTGCAAAGGAGTGATGAGAGCTCTGCCTTCCTCGGGGCCGTTCCCGATCACTTATTCTCTTTTTTTTTTTGGCCCAGGAAAGTCCAGGATCTGCAGCGTCCATCCTTTCACAGGAGCCTGCGGCCACTGCCCCGGCTTTCCTCTCAAATCCGTGTTTTCTGTTTGAATCCCCAGACTAACGGAGTGAGGCATCATCGTTTCTGATGCCGGGAAAATGTTAGTCCCGATTTCCTAAAAAAAAAAAAAAAAGAAAAGAAACAGGAGATTTTATTTTTCAGCTTCTTGTTCAGAACACGGTAGTAATTGGCCGAGATCAAATAACACTGAACGAGCATAAATAATCGGTTTTGGCATATTTGCAGCTCCTTAAAAAAAAAAAAAAAAAAAAAAAGCCTCTCTGAAAGTGGGAGATGGAAAAAGAGTTTGCAATTAATACTAAACATGTTACTTTGGATCATCCAGCAACGCTCTTGTCCATGATTTCCGCACCAGCAGCTGCTGTCTCCTGTTGGAGTCAGGTTGTAAAATCGCCCCTCCAGCAGATCTGCTGCCAGTGCTGGTGGAAAGAGCACCCAGGGAAAAGGGAACGGGGAGAGGAGAAGCTGGTGGCCAGCCTGGAGGGGCCTGGGCACAGAACTCCTGCTGCACCCGGGGGATGTGCCAAAGGTTCTGCTTTGCAGGGCTGAGCTGGGGGCCCTTGGCGCCTCAGAGCTCTCTGCACTCCCGGGGGAAACCAACCCCAGCAGCAGGGACAGGTGAGGAGCTGTTCATTCCCCTAATCCCAGGGTCCCAGAGGCTGAGCTGGAGCTGCTGCACCGGCCAACACAGCAGCTCTGGGCAGGGTCTGGGCTGGGTGAGCAGGTCAGGGGGAATTGTCCACCTGGGGAACGCCTGTCCCTCTGCACGTGCCGCCCACTGGGCTCAGCTCTGAGCTTTGCTGCAGCTGAACCTGGCTGGTGGTGGCCCAGCAGTGCCCATGCCCTGCACTGGGGGATGCTGGCAGGGCACTGGGAGCCAGCCTGTCCCTAATGCAAACCTGCCAGCAACGGTGCCACTCCAGAGCCACGTTTGGTGGCTGCCCTGTAAGACAATCTTTGTGGGAAGTGAAGGTAAAAATCTTCATAGAAGTCAAGGTGTTGATTAAAAAAACCCCTCAGCTGCCAAGGGAGTATTTCGGTAAGGACTTGTGTTTGTTTGTTCCTTAGCTTGGTTTCCTAAGGAAGCCAGGATTATATGATCAAACTGTTACAGCCTTTTGAACTCCTGGGCCAACTCCAATCAAAATTGACAAGGGGGCAGAGGTCTCAGAAATAATCAGGTTGCTGTGATTTTCCTGAAAATAGACTGCTGGATAGCAGGGAGACAGATCCTGTTAAATCCCTGCTAAGGCTGTAACCAGATCTCAGCTCTTAAGAAACACCAGAGAAGCTAAATGGGAGTGAGCACGACATCCCAAATATCCCAGCAGCTTTCACCTTGGCCCCCAGACACCACAACGACCAAAAGTAACGTGGTTTGCGCTTGAGGGAATTCTTATTGGTTGCATTTATTCATCTTTGCTGCTTTCTGGACCAATCTGCCCTCTGGCTTGGGGAGCAGCAGAACATCAAAGGGTGGATCTAGGCACTGGCAGAGTTTTTTGGGGCAGTTCCCATGCTGTGGGATGGCATCACTCACAGCAGCAACAGCAAAAACCCATCACACATCTCAGGGTCCTTGGAGGAAGCCTGAGGCTCGGTCCTGGCCCACGAGCTTGGGGCATGAGTGGTCCATGAGTTTGTACAACAGAGCTTTGCCCTCACTGCTGGCTGTGTTCTCTTTTTCTGAGTGGAAAGCCACGTTGTATTTTTGACAATTTTATCCAAATCCTCTCAAGTAGCGAGGAGAAGAATAATGAAAATCCTCGTTCTTTGATGAGTCTCAAAGCAAGCTCTAGATTTTTAATTTTTTTTTTTTTTTTTCTTAGTATCCAAACAGCTCAAGGAACAAATCAAACAGTTTTATTTAAACTGATAGCTTTGCCCAGGACTCTCAGTCCAGGCAAAGCAGATCTACTAATTTCCCATTTGACACAACAAATATCCAGCTGGAGGCTGTGCACGGTGTCCTCGCTTTTGAGGTTGGGATGTGCTGCCACAATTCCACGTTCAGGCAGAGGATGCCAGTGGGAAGGGGGTGGTACTGGGCCAACAGACCCATCCCTGGGAGACATTTGACTTCCTAATGCAGAGAGAATCATTCTCCACTGCTCCAAGAGAAATGAGGCCTTCCCTGGCAGGCCCAGTGTGGAATGAGACATTTCCTCCCTGCTGATGCCAAGTCCAACTGGGCCAGTTTGGAATCAGCCACGTTGCCAGCTCAGGGCTGTGTCAGAATCTGAGCTGTCATTTATTAAAATAAATGGGTTTGTTGCCATTGAAAAGGCTCCCAACACAACAGATTTTGTGAGCTGGACAAAACTTAGGTCTTACAGCACCCTGGGGGAAAGAGAGATTTTTTTATTCCACGTCATTGCACTGTTAACTCTGAAGCCTGAGGAAGGATTTCACCAGCCGCAGGTGTTCAAGAGCTGAAGAATCTCATGGAATGGCACCTCCCTTTAGCATCAGACACAGCCAAATTGGGCATAAACAGAAGGAAAAGTTAGGAAAAACAAGTGAAAACAGACCTGGCTGGATTCCTTCCATCTGCCTACATATACTCCAGTAATCCCTTCTGGCTGATCCTTTTTTTCCCACATTGGTCCATTTTCCTTATTTTAAGATTTTCTGCCTGGTGAGGTAAGTGGGGAAAGGGAAGGAGAAGGGGTGAAAGCAGGGAATGCCATGAAAATCTGTTGTGGGTAAGACTGGAATCATCTAAGAGCATTGCAAAGGCAGAAAATGGATGGGATGAGAGAGATAGAAATGCCACATGGAGTTAGCCAAGGGCCAGCCCCACCAAGCCATAGAGAAATTGGAGTGGGAACAAGTTGATGAAGGAGTAACAATGGCCAAAGGTCAAAAAATTGCACAATGTGAAGGGGAGTCACCCATTAATTTAAACATATAAATTCCCCTCAATTCCCTAAATAGCCAATTTATACCTAATTTCTGTCCTCCAGAGCACACAAATGAGAAATCCTGAACATATTACAGCCAGTTTTGGTACATTCTAACGTGGACTTCACACAAGTTTGTGTGTGCTGTGGGAAGGCTCAGTCCTCCCTCATTTCCATCCTAAACTGGGAACTGTGAGAGCACAATACCTGCAGAGTTTCTGTGCCATGTCCTGTGACTGAGAGATTTAGCATGTTTCAGGAGAGAAGAAACTGCCCATAAAGCTGTTTCCCAGCAAGATTTGGTCTGTCCTGAACAGCCAGAACATCAAGAACAGCTACTGGGAAGCTGCTGATGTTGTCAGAGAGGAAAAAATGTCTGCTTAGAAATCCCATTCCACTCTTCTGAAGGGATGTAATTTACTTTTGGGAGCTGGAAGCATGTTTTCTGCTCTGTAGGAGGACAGATCCCTGGAATAAAGTCAGGAGGAACGAGGGTCTTGTATTCCTCCAAGCTCTGGGGATCTCACTTATCAGCAGCCTGTCTGAGGGACCAGGTGGTTCTTTCCCACTTTGGGAATAACAGCAAGGTAGATTCCAGCTCGAATTCCCACGAGCTGCTCAAGACTAGGAAGCAAAATCCATTACCAGGGAGAGGCAGAAACACTGGATTAATTTTTGGTGTGCTCTTGGTCTCACCCTGCCCTCCCCTCTGCCCTGGGAGCACCCAGGCTGGCGATGGAGCTGCTGGGAGACGTTAGAGCCTCCAGCCCCAAAATTTGGCAGGAGGAGAGGAGTGTCTGTGCCTCAGCTGCTGCAGCTCTGGGGCTGGCTCCTTGCTGCTGGAAACCTGGGCACAGAGAATTTCAGCTTGCTGTGCTGCCCCAGGAGAACACTGCATTTGAGCTGTGGAGAAGGCTCCCAAAATTGAGTGATAGAATTGGGATTGTGGGGGTGGAGTTTGGATAGAAGTGAGTTAAATCACATGGTGGAAAACTTAGAGTTTAAGGTTTTGGGGTGTAGTAATAGATATAAAGCAAGATGGAGGGTTTAGGACATTGCCTGGTCCTTCTTCACCTTCTTCCTCATGGGTTCGGATGATATGTAGAATTCTGGCCCTGACTGGGGCAAGAAAGCTGCATAGACTTCATGATCAGAAGGCTAAATATGATTATTTATTATGATCTATGCGCAAGAGCAGAGAAAGCAGCAAGCATGCATGCAGATGAACAGTAATGTCCATCTGTCCAAAAAATCCAAAGTATATTGATCAGGCAGAATCCTGTACTAAGCATAGATTGGCTAAACTCTGTAAACTTCACTAAGTTATGAAGAATTCTCCCAGTGTTCTCGAAACAATCTCAGGGCCAAGTGTTTGGCCCGTGTTGTAGGCAACAGTGATATTGTGAGACTGGGTGGAAAAGTCTGCAATGCAGACCACAGGTAGTTGGTTACGGGGTTAAAAGTAAAAATAATTCAGGTGTCATTTCATAATTGGTTAGTTTTTGCTTAAAAGGCCTTGGAGAGAGAGACCTTGAGCTCCATTTTTAATTTATTAGCTTGGTGTGTTGCAGAACTCATGGTTTGTGAGACTGTGATGCAGATCAGAAATAATTAACCTCGGGGTCCCAACAAGAAATCCCATCTCACTCATTAATCCTGACCCTGGAAGAAGCAGATAAGTTTTCCACACCTTGCTGCAGGCTGGGGAGAACACCAAAAGTTGATTAAGCATCACCTCCAGGAGGGAAAGCACCAAAGGGAGACTGCAGTTTTCTCCCTTGGTGGTTTTAAGAGGATAGATCTGCGTGTGTGTGTGTGTGTTTGCTTTACTCTCTGTGAATTGAAATATTACATTTTATTACATTAACCTTGAGAAATGCAAAGGGGTTTTCACTCATCCAGGCCTTCAGCTGGTGCTGCTGAGCTTTTCTTCCTGCTGCCACAAGAGCAGGGGGGCTGCTAAAATGGCACTGGCACGGGATATCAAACATTCCTGACATGGGATTCTCTGGAAAGAGAATAAATTACAGAAATGACCAGTGGAGGACCGATTTCTCTTTGTTATTTCTCAAAGAGCATCCTCCCACCCCAAACAAAGCTCTTTTGGACTATATTTTAAGGTATTATCAGCCAAGTGGCAGAAATAGATGCAGCAGAAAGGAAAGAATATCTTCTTTTTCCAGAAGGCAGCTCAAGCACAAGAAGATTCAAGAGTTCAGCCCAGTCCCATGGAAATCTCTGGCAGGGTCCCACCAGCTCAGTCCTTGCTGGGCTGAACCTTTTGATGGCCAAGCAGACACGCAGGGACTCTCAGTGTGCAAGTTACTAGAGCATGTGAAGAAAACCTCATCTCTTTGCTCTCGTTCACTTTCTCCAGACATTTAACTGCTGAAAAGCTGTTGTGAACCCTCACAGTAATTAGAGCTCATTGCTTTTGCTGCAACATGCAGCAGAACGACACCAAACCCTAATAATCCAAACAAAAATCAGTCTATGGCATAAAATACAATCCCTCTCTGGTGTCTGAGGAGAGCTATCAATTCAGGGACTCAATCTGGTTCTGCCTGAAGTCAACAGCAAAGCTATTAATAATGGCAGGATCAAGTCAGTTCACTAATTTGCCAAATTCCCCATCATTAGTGTGAATTAATGAGATCCTACTGGAGCTGCCTGTTGGCTGTGGGTGAAGCAGAGCACGCCTGGCAGCACATCAGCGGCAGGGGGGAGGCTGGGGAGGAGCAGGAGTGCTTTGGGGGGAGGGAGATGAGCAAATGGAAGAGTCCTAATGCAGTCCAGATGGAAAAAATTGACCCTGACTTCACCAGGCAGGCAATGGCCACAGCCAAGCTGTTTCCCAGTGAGGAGGAAAACGAGAGAGGCTCAAGTAGCAGATGAGAAGTCAGCTCAGATAAAATAAGACAGCCATTCCCTTTGCCCCCCAAATGATCTTTTGCCCAAAACATGAAGAAAAATGTGTGTTTTCCTGCCCCTTCTCAAAGCTGTCCTGTGGTTTTCCTCCTCTCGCTTGCTTTAAAGCTCCTAGAGGCAGCAGTGCCAGTGCATGGAGTGGAAGGTTGTGCTCACTCTCACAGCCAGTCCCATCCAGAACTAAAATTATAACAAAAATCTCATGAAGAAAACAGCTCTGCGAGATTTACAGTGCCAAGAGGGTCATATAAAGTTTGGAAAAGCGTCCAAAGAGATGTCAAATGGAACTTAATTGAATTTGGCTGTCATCACTAAATAGGACACATCACTTTGAGCTTAATGGATCCTGCCAAGTCCAACAACAGATATTGTTGCTGTGTGCCTTGAGCTGGTGATGGGGGTTTAAGTGTCCATGAGTCACTGGGATCGCAGTTATTGCCTGAAAAGAATGTGCAGGGGGGAAAGGATGTTCCTGTCTGCCCCTGCGTCTGCTTTTGGTGCCATTGCACAGACAATGCCAGGCTAACGCTGCTCCCTGATCTGGCAGTGGCAGCAGCCCTGTAGAAGCAATTGGGGAAATCAGAATATTTGCTTTTTAAAAATCTCCGTGATTTGTGGTGGCCGAAGAGGCAAATGCAGACGCGTCCATTTGTGGCAGTTGGGAAGCCTGAAATTAATGGCTCAAATGAAAGGCATGGAGCACAACAACAAACCTGGTTTCATTTGGTGGCGTGATGAGCGTGGCGCAGCAGCTTTGATAACACCCTTGCCCTACTCAGAAAGGACTTTGGGAGCAGCCAGTTCTGAGCTGGGCGCTCATTACTGACCGGTAAACCCCAGGGGTTATTTCTGCCGCCTCTTTGGCCAGTAATTCTCTGTGCTTCAAGCCTCAGAGCAGAAATCCCCTCCTGAGCCAGGCCTTACACCAAACCAGCTTCCAGCAGGGTGGGAGCTGTGGGATCCCTGGGCAGGGGAGATGAACTTTGCAGCCCCCAAAGGCAGCTCAGCCCCCTGGGCAGCTCCCACTGGTGACATCAGAGCCACGGCCACTGCGAGCCAAAGGGGAAACACTTTGGAATATTTCATCGTGGCAAAATACCAATAAAAAATGGACTGTCAGAAAGCACTCCTAACTAAATACTGACTGCCCGGGCTGTGCTCAGAGAGAAAACGCGCATAAATACAATCCAGACCTACCAAATCTTGAAATACTCAGTGAATTCCCTTGAAAGTACCAAGGACTGATCGGCTATGCCAAGGATAAGCAAACACACTCTTTTCCAGTTGTCCCACATTATAGGGCATTAATTATCTTACAGTCAAACAGTAGAGCAGGATGAGGTGCCTAATTGGGAATCTCTCCTATTATTTTAAGCATCTAATTTGTACATCTGTGCCTGTAGCCATCAGATGACCCTTGTTTGAATTGTTAGTCAAAATAAAGCATGTTAATTTTGTCAGGATTTTAAAAGGTGTCATTAAATGTCCTCTATTTAAAAGAAAAAAAAAAAAAAAGGAAAAAGAAAGGAAAAAAGTCTCTGCAGGCAATGAGCTTCACTCCCAGAGATAAGAAATGCTTCCCATACACAATCCCTTTACTTTGTAGTTCACTTCTAATGGGCAGTTTGGTGAAAGGTACTTTCCAACATGCATTTAAAGCGATCCATTCAAAAGATAAGTAAAGCACAGCTGTTCATTGAACCCAGCACTTCATGTGGTGCTGGAATGTATATTTAACCAGGAAATGCTACTGTAGGCTCTCAGTGTTTGGGGTTTTTGTCGCTGTGATTCATCATCATTTACAGAAGTGGCTGAAAATTACAGGCCAGCCACGAGAGCAGAGCAGGAGGTGCTCGGGGAAGTGAACACCCAGAGATCCCCGAGAGTGTTTTCCACCCAGCTCCTCTGCTCCTTCTTCCTTTTGATCGTTGTTTACAACACAAGCTCCCTTTCAGAGGGAACAAAGCTCCTGCAGGGATGTTATTGTGCGGCTCGTGTGCTGTAGCAAAATTACAAACTTTCTAGGAAGGGTTAAAGTCAGGGCCAAACACCCAAGTGTGAGCACACACAGACCCGCAGAAAGGCAGAACTCACCGCTGCTTCTCCAAACTCTGCAAGTGCCAGCTCACAATCAGAATCCTGCAGTCATTTTTGGGTTTAGTCCCATTTTCATATTCATGGGAACTTTCCTGATCCTGCCCTGAATGGGCTGTTCATTCCTCATAGGACTTTGGGGCAAATCAGTCAGGTTCTCTATGCCAAGAAGGAGATGCTTCTCCTGCCTTACAAAATCCAGCAAGTGTCAGTGTCCTCAGAGGTGATGTAACCTGCCTGGGGAGATGGTGTGAGGGAAAGGAAACATTTTTCAGGTTATCCAAACTTGAAATCTTGTCTTTCACTACAGCAAAGACCAATTTGTCCTGCAGGAAGAGCCAGGTTCTGTGCTTTGCACACTCTGCTCAGGCCCTTTAGGATGTGGGAATCACAGCCCCATGGTAGAAACCTGATTTTATGGCAAAATCAGTGAGAGGTGCAGAAATGCTGTGGAGACCCCAGCAGAGGACTGGGACTGTGCCTGTGCAGGGGGAGAAAAATGAGTGTGTGGGCTCTAAGCAGAGGCCAGGAGGGATCTCAGCCCCCAAAGAGAAACTCCCCATTTTCTTTGCTGTTTCTTTCCCCTCCCAGGAACATGAACAGCAGTTATCTGTGTTTCTGTGGGCAGTCCAGTCTTTTAGCTCTCCTTGCCAAGGCACAGGGGCTGTCACATTCTGGGAGGTGCCGATATTGATTTGCCTATGATAACTGTGAGTTTGTTCCATGCCAGAATCCATAAGCTTCAGCTTTTTGTTCAGAGCTTCAGTCAAACCTGGGTATTTTATAGATAATTTATTGTTTTGGAAACCCCCAATTTTCCATGGTGTTAGGAGTTAAATCAGATAAATTTCAAACCATATCTTATTCATTTGATGGACACCTCTGGAAAAAAAGTGGGATTTGTCTTGCCTTAGAACCTTCCTTCTAAAATTCTTTTTTTTCCTTAACTTTGAAATACCCTAAGAATCAAAGCAAAATAATGCCTTTCTAAGAATACTGCAGCATTTCCTATTTCCCGTGCAAGAGAGAATATGCAGAGACAGAATAAATATGGGAAGTCAGAGAGGGGAAAAAAAAAAACAACAAGAAAAAAAATCAACCAAATTCTTATGGAACCATTAAGAGGTGCTGGGTGCCAATTCTGGGTAGAGATGGCTCCAGCCCAAAACGTTGCAGACTGCTCTGAATGAGGTTTTCATCAGCCAGACTTTGGCGTGGGCTCACAGCTGCCCTGTGTTATGTGCAGCTCCCAAAACAAGAACCCAGGCTCGGAACAGCCCAGGGCTGCTGGGGGAGGCTGCAGGGACAGGGGAAGATCTGAGCCAGGCTCTGCCACAGGTGTCTCTTAAAAGATGGAGGTCCATGCTGAGTCCCTGCTTCACCCTCCCTGACCCACCTATTTTTTTTATTAATGATGAATCAGTGAAAAGTAAACTTGCTGAGAAGAAAGCTCCTCATTTCTGCTGTTCAGTTATTAATGCCACTGTCTGGAGGACAGCCTAGAGAACCCCCACAGCCACCAGTTCTTTCCTACCAGGAAAGAATTATTCTCTGGGCACACATTGTCTGCATTCATCTCACTTTTTCTGCCTGAGTTTTGAATGTTTGAGGAGGTGCAGAGCTGGAGAAAAGATGCTGCATCACATTTGGGTTGCATTTAATCTGGCCACAATCCCCCACAAGTACAGTTCTGCCTCAGACAGCAGCAGTGGAGAACAGGGCAGAGCCCACAGCTGATATTTATGGGAATAATTTGTCCCGCAAAAAATAGGATTAGCAATGCAAGACCCAGAATTAGGGAGGCACGTAGGAACCCACAGGATTCGTGATGGGGAAAACCCCTCTGGTTGATCTGCAGCTCTAAAAATGATGAAGCAGTTTAGGAGAACAATTGGGTGATGCAAGAGCAGATCTGGGGAGGTCGGGGTGTCTGGGGCAAGGGAGAGAGAGACAGCAAAGTCTTGTTCCTCAGCGATGCTTTCCTGCCACAGTCTGGCCAACAATCCGGGCACGACACTGAGAAGAGAGAGGAGATTTCACAGTAACTGGAGCTGCGAGAAACTTCTTTACTTGAGCGTTTAATCATGGGAAACTCAACTGGAGTTGGGGTTTTGTTGCGAGATTTAAGTAAGCCTGAGTTGGTTGACAGGCTCACGGTCTGCCTGATGGTTCTGTGACTTTAGTGAGTTTTGATCTCAACAGCACTGAAAGTTCACCACAAGGGCAGCACAGGTGAGGAAGGGAGAAGAGAAATAAAAGACAACTCCTTGCTCATTGAGGAGAATTAAACTGCTTTGCCCAGTTTTGCTTTCCAGGTACCGACTTAGCTCTAATTACAGCATCTTTTATAGGCTCAGTGGGCTTTTGTCACTTTGCTCTTCACCACAGTCCATCAAAAGTCCCGGCAGTTACTACTGGATGGAAAACCACGTGAGGAGCAATGAAGAAGGAATAAATAGACTGGAAATCAAAAGGCTTCCTTTGGTTCCAGTAAACCATGATTACCATGAGCCCTCATGCCAGTTAAAACATCAGTTAAAATATCAGCCACACCTCAGCTGCAGGGATATAATGCTATTGCCAAGATTTTTGCCATCACCTGCAGATCATATTTATTCCCTTTAAAGCTGTTCCATAGTCTGCTCCATTCAGGATGAACTCTGAGAGCTTTGGCTCCATCAAATGCCAGCAGCAGGTGATAAATAGGCTGAACAATTGCTCCCAGTAATGGTCCCTTCCATCCCTTCACCTCCTGGGCCAAGCCTGCTCCTGCCTGTTTGCATCTGTAATTAATTGTGGGAGCTGTTAATCATAGGTGCCACTGATAAAGTTTAGACATCTCTTTGATTCAAGGATGCTATTAAGGAATTAGGCAGCAGCAGGGGCAGAGTTTGTCTCTGCAATTAATTGCTCCTGGGGTTTTGCAATCTGGGGATCGAGTCGTGGTGCAAAAATCAAAGACTGGCATAAAAACCCAAACAACAATAACAACAAGAGCAAGCTCCAGGATGCTGTGTTCTGTTCACAGTCCACGTGCTGGTGGGGGCATTCCTGTTCCATGGGTGCAATTTGGGAAACAATGCTCAGCACCTGTTTCAATTCCTGGAGTTTAAAGAGATCCAATGGAAAGGGAAGAACCAGGAGGAGAATTAGATTTCCCTCCAAGTTACATGCAACAAGGACTGGGGAGTGACTTCACTCACTGCTAGCTTTGGCCCTGCTGTGATTAGGATCCTGATAAAAAATTGCCTGATCCTATTAAAATTCACCATAAATTTGGACTCTTTTTATAATCCTAAGCCATCCCTTTAGGCCTGGTATTCCCTCATTTCTTAAGAGCTGGTACTGAGGATGTTTGGGCTGAATTGGTTTTGGAGTCAAAAGCTGGGTGAAGAAAATGTCAGAAGAAAATATTTTTGAGTCTTTAGAGGTGGATTTTCATCTGGAATTGAACTCCAGGAACTGGACTGGGACCTGCTTTGGTTGTAAATGAGAGGTAAAACAAAACTCTTCTCCAGGTGTACTGGGCTGCTTAAAGCTCTTCAGATGTTTGTCATGTGAAAGCATGAAATGCAGCAAGACAAGACAATTCTAATTCAGGCAATTATTTTTCACTTAGGCCAAGCTCCTCCCAGTTACTTCAAGTGAATTTTCAGACTGGAAGGTCTCTGAGGCAGGAGATTGCAGCAACAGTGGGAACTAATTTAATATGAGTTTTCTCACGTCTTGTGCTGGTTTTTATGCAAGGTGGCTGCCATTAACCAACTATTACCTTCCACCCCAGAAATAGATGCATTCCATCCCCCTATAAAATAATTTGCCTTTTTTTTTTTTTCTTTTTTTCAGAGCTCATTGAAATCAAACCCTAACATGTAATGCTGTTGTTGTTGTTGTTCTTGTTATGGGAAATGATCCTGCCCTTTGAATGGCTTCTCTTCCCTCTGGGGACGTTGCCATCCAGGTGACTGTACCTGCTCCCAGCACCAGCTTGAGAGCAGTGGGGAAAATGGAGCACTGAGGTTTTCAAATTCCATTCCAGTGTCTCGCTGCCAAGGGAGCCTGCCGAGCTCAATTCAAGGGCTAATCCATGACCATCACTCCACTTCAATAATTGCAGAACATTAATGAGTCTGTTTCCTTATTACAGAGCTCAAAATAAGAGCATTGGCATTCCGATTTAGCAGGGAACTTTTAAAGTCTTAGCCCAAGGATTGTAAGAGGAATGGATTTTTTTTTTTTTTAATTAACTTTGCATTCAAAACTTGTGTTAAACCATCTGTTCTCATGCAAGGGGTGAGGGAGGGGGACCATAGCCACAGATTTTCATCAGCGAGCTGTTAAATTAGTCCCTTTACTTCACAGAGCTTGTTTTATTCAATCTGCCTTTATTAAGAACACAGGTTTGATTCTGCAAAGAACAAATTCTTCTGGTTCTTTAAGGAAAATGGTTTTAAGCAGGGTTTTATTAGGTTGCATTACTGGATAAGCGATACAACATGTTACCAGCGTGAATCATCTGATTTAGAATGACAAGAAAGGAACTTTAAAAATACCCAGAGCCAAAACATTGCCTGGCAAGGGCTGACAGGGCCAGATTGGATCTACTGCTGCAAAGTTTTGCTGTTGCAATTGGTAGTAACTGTCTAGGGCTTGTAGAAATTTTGACTAACTCTCTTTGCCATCCCTAAATTAAGAAGGAGAAATTAGGGCCAGACTAAACCTAACCAGACTGAGCAGTCCCAGAGCTGTCAGCAGGGCTGCTGGTGCAGTGGAGCACGATCTGGGAGAAGGTCCAGCAGGATTTCATCCTAAGAGACATCCATGGGTCACCTCGCCTTCATCCTAGAGCCCACTTCTCTCCTTTCCCTGCCTCAGCCCTGCCAGCACAGCTGCTGGGAGCCCTCTGGCTGCTTTACAAACCTCTGCCTTTGGAATTCCACAGCCTCAGCCACACCAGGCGAGACAGAACCTACCTGAGAGGCACCCCTAGAAACCCTCAGCCTGCTCCCACTGCCTGCATTCAGAGCCTTGCTGCTGCAAACCTCCAATATTCCATTGAGTGACCTGAGACGGAGCTGGGAAGAGGCACAGAGAATATTGACAGAAACAGAAATGGGGTTTCTTAATGAGAAACACCAGCAGAAACCCGGCCCTGAGTCAGATATTCAACTACCATGAGGTCAAAGAGCACCTTCTCCCTGCACTGAAGACGGAGGGAAAGTGGCACGTGAAGATCTGCAGGTTCAGAGATGTCTCAGGCAACCAAAAGGGGAAAGGGAATATTCTCACTGAAAATGTCATAGCAAAACCTGCCAAACTTGACAGCTTTCAGTGTAAGGATGTGTCTTAATCATGTTGAGATGTCTCTGTCAGGATTGGGGTCTAGCCCAGAATTTGCTCCTTTCCTGTACTGAGATCGAAATTAGCTTTTTTACACCTGAAGTAAACTTCTAAAAGGACTCCTGAAATAGGTGACTAAAATTGCTAAATCAAAATTCCCCAGCTAAACCAAAATTCCCACATTTTTAAGATGTACAATCCTCTCTGTTGAATTTTCAAACTCAGCTCCAGACTGTTTTGAGAACCCAATACCTCTGTGGTTTCAGTCTCCAAACTGAACTATGGAAGTAGGAGGAAGGTGACTCCCTAAAAATCCATTTATAACCTCACTCCTGTCCTACTCAGCAGGTTTTCCCCAGTTGGTTCCCCCTCTTTATCCCAACTGAGTCTTTCTGCCAAGAGCCTACAGACTGCTGGAGCTGTAAAGAAAATTATGAAGAAAAAAGTGTAAAGAAAACACCATAAATGTTTTGTTCCTCCTTCCATGGCAGTGAGAAGAATAAAAGGAGAACCAAGCTTTGCATCAGCACTGTTCCTTTGGGATGCAATGATGGATTCATACCACTAACAAGTGTCACTTGTTCAATCTCCTCAGAACCTATTCCCACTCTGAAGCTTGGATTTTATTTGTGGAACAAAGCCATGGTCAAGTTATGGACTGAGGACTCGTCACTGAAATGGTGTTGGGACCCATCTGGGTAAAAATAAAAGTCTCAGCATCATCTCTTAGTTGGAGAACTCGCTCAAAATATCGGTTCAAATCAAATCAAAACCAGTGCTCTTTAAATGTTTCATTTTGCATTCCTGTTGAGAAAACAATCCTTGGAGGGAGATTTTTACATGGAGTTACATACAGAATGCGACATACTGTGTGTTCAGTATCTTCGGACTGAAATACGAATATTCAGTAATTCATTCATATTTCAGACTCCAGAAGAGAAAGAAAAAAGGATAAAAACTGTTTGAGTGCTCCAAGCACAGGGCTTGGATTTTAAGTCTGAGCTCAGGACCTCATATTTCTAACACACAGGGAACAACTGCTGCCTCAGTTTCGTGAGTAGCCGTGGAGTTTTCCTTTTTGGTGGGTGTTAGTCATTTGGTCTGAGCTCAGGACCTCATATTTCTAACACACAGGGAACAACTGCTGCCTCAGTTTCGTGAGTAGCCGTGGAGTTTTCCTTTTTGGTGGGTGTTAGTCATTTGGGATGCTCAGCTCTGCTGCATCCTTTCCCCCAGAGGGAGCAGAGGAATCCCATTACTGCCCCTGGAGTCTGTGCCAGCAGCCCAGGAGTGGCCTGAGAGCGAGAGGCTGTTATTAAAGGAGCAATGACTCTGAATTCTGAGAAGCCCTGGACATTTGTCCGCGCTTGGGAATGAATCTGCTGCCCTTTTCTGCAGGGCGTGCTGTCCCTCTCAGCACAGGGAAAAACCCTGGGAGCAGCAGGCCTGAGCAGCTCCAGTCTGCCACGGCAGCTCGGGCTGGAACCTCCATTTGGGAATTCCAGGGGATCTGCTGAGCTGGGAATCCTGTGGAGGACCACAAACCCATCCCGAACTCAGCTCCCTCTGCCTCTGCTCCACCCACACCCAGAGCCATCCCCTGCTGCCCTACAGGATGAGGAAGGCTGCGAAGCTCATGGGTTTGGGGTTTTTTTTAACATCTGTTTAGGTGGAATTTGAACCTTGCTAGGAATAAACCATTAAAATGACATTAATAAACACCGGAAAGCGGTAATGATGTGTTACTGCCAGAGGAGGGCCAGTTAAACGAGTTGAGGGCTGACACAGTTTTCCAGGCTCAGGGTTGCACAATGTGCTTGTTTACCTGGAACATTTCTTCTTTCCCTTTCCCTTCTCAGACACACGCAGGGGGACAGAGGGACAACAGCAAAATCAACTCAGAAATTCCAAATATAGCCTGCAATGTCCATTCCCTACAGTTTCATCACAGATCACAGCTGTAAATAACTTTTACTTGCGAAACCTTTCCCAAATGTCTCATCTTCTGATATTTGAAAATGAGGGTACTTGTCTCTCACCTAGAGTTCCAATCTCCCTGGGTTACCCTCTTTGTGCATATATATTCAGTTTATTTCTCCATTCTAGGACTCATTCCTGTACTTTCCCATGAATCACAAAAGCTGAAAGCAAGTTTTTCTCCCCTTGACTTTGTAAATCTGTCCAGAACTCTTCTGTTCTTCTTCCCACTGAGTCATTTTAGCCCTTTAAATTTTACCTTGGAAGCTTTCCTTTCTCTTTACTTCATGATGATGATTTCTGCTCTTTAGTTGTGGGATAAAGTCCAATGCTGAAAGTCAGGAATTACCCTAAAAACACAGCTGGAATTAGGAATAAACATTAGGATGCTTGAAGAGAACAACAGCAGGGTAATATGCAATTGATCTGATAATTCTTATTAATGACAATTCCTACAGTGCTCTGGAATCAGCTGCTCAGAGAAATTCTCCCCGAATTTGCCCTTGGAAAGCAGATCCCAGAGGGTGCTGAAGTCATATGTGTTCATCCAAGCTAAACTGGTGTTCGAGCTCTTTTTGAAAAATCTAAAATCTCTAAGCTTCTTTTTCCAAAAGTTTTTTCACCATCCTGATGTGGAAGGGACTAAATGAACACTGCAGGAGTAAAGAAATTGCACTTCAAAAAGAACTTACCCTGGCCATCACCTCACACACCTGAACCAAGACAATTCCCAGGGTTCAGATCCGTCCATACTTTCATATCTTGCCAATTCCAATGAAATGAGGATAATTTAGAACAGCATAATTATGTTTTAACAGATCAAAGATGAGTGTATTAAGTTGAACTAATTGCAGTGAGGAATTTTGACCTATTTTCTTTGAAGTGTTACAAAAAATGAATTAGGTGAGCCAGTCCCATTTGCACAGGTCAAGTTCAAGATTCTTCACAACATTTTTTCTGCCAATTTATGATTCTGCTGTGGACACCATATTCATTTTCTTTTCAGGATCAAACAATTATTTATATGAGGGAATAGGAGTCCAAATAATAAATATCTTCCTACTGTTAATGATTGCCTGAATCCAACTACTCCTTTCTGCTACTCTAGCCTCATGTTTTCTGCTACTGAAATCCACCTTGAGTTGGATGTAGATCAGCAGCTTCACACAGATTTATTTATTAATTTACTTATTTACTGGTTAGAATCACAGAAGGATTCTCTCCAATGAAATAATGTTTAAGAATATTTTATAGCTTACAAGATGCAGTTTGGACCTAGGAGACAAATTTTATCTTTCCCTCCACGGACTCAAATGCAAACACGCTGAAAATCAAAGGTGATTCCGTGCTTGGGCCCCCTCAGGTCTGTGCCAAAAAGTGGTCAGGAAGCTCAAAGAGGAAGAGGAACAATGAGGCTGTGGCATGATTTGTTTCTGTCTTGTGGATCTGAAAGGAGATTGGATTTATCAGTGTGAAGCCTGTTCACAACTCTCTGAGGTGTCAGTGGCCGAGTATGGGAGTAAAACTCTGCTGTGCAATTTCTTCCCCATCCTTTGCTGTTTTTGGAGATTTCTCTTCTTCCTTCACCAAATCTTCCTCCTAAATCTTTGAAGCCAAAATCAAGCTTCAGCTCAGAAAGCGTCTCTATTTTCTTGAGGCAGTGTGGAAGTAGGAGAGGAGAGTGGACAGCTGCAGTGATTTATCAGGGCTGTAATTTACCATATCTCCACAGCAGCTCCGTTCCTTGCCATTGTAGGGACAGAGAGAGGCAGGAGGCCTGGACCTTCTCTCACATTTATACCAGGGAAGGATTTGTCTTTAGCCATGAGCACAAACCATTCAAGTTACACAACTCCAAATTCCTGTCCAGTTGCACAGAGGGCCCATCTCTCTCTCTCTGTTTCTACCTCACCAAAAAGACTCCAAACCTTTCTACTCCCATTTCCTTCCTTGTCTCCATTCCCTTAGGGTCCTACCTTCTACTGACTGACCTTTACCAACAGCAACAACAATAATTATCCTATAATTAGACACTCTAAGTCACGTTGTTCCTAAAGCTGTCGGTGTGGGAAGGAAGCAAGAAGTGCTCAAGGTAAGAGTTTAAGGGCTCCTTCTTCCTTGTATCACCAGAGGTATTTGTGCCAAGTCCTTGGCACTTCATTAAGTGGCTGTTGGGGTTCTCTTCGAATTGCATCTCATAAGTAGCTGATTGCAGCTCATGACTCAGTGGTTGTGTCTCCAGACCACAGAGATAGAGAGTGAAGGACACTCAGGGATTCAGATTTCAAGTTCCTGCTGCCAATTAGGGCCAAATTAACCTTCCAAGCCCATCGTGCCACCCACGCAGTGTTAGGGGTGCACCTCAGTCTTCTGGGTGTCATCCCAGAGCCTGGAATGCGCAGCTTAGGCTCAGGTAAATATCTGCAGCTTGTGTGAAATCCAAATACCCAACAAATCCTCTGAAACCATAATTCTCACCATCCCATCTAAACAAGAGGGACTTGGAAATGTTCTTGTCCTGGCTCTGCCAAGGTTTGGAAGCACAGCCCTGGATTAAAGACACAGGGTTTGTTTTAGCCCCTCTTTGTGAGACTGACCACTCCACTTAAACTCCTTGGGAAGACATTGCATATAAATGCAAAGAAACACATGAATTCCTTACGGCTGGGATGAAGGGTATGTCCACATTTTACTTTTCCTCCTTGTCTTTAGTGTCCTCTGGGATCATCTGTTGCAGAGTAACAATCAACCTTGGCTGTGACTTGAAATGTGTACCAGGATTTCCCTTCTCTCTAACTCCATGGCTTCCTTCTTCCACCTAGTAAAAAAAGGGGGAAAAAAAAAAACCAAAACAAAAGAAAAAAAATGTGAAAAGTGTTTTCCTTTTATTCCTGCACTTCAATTTTCCCTGGGCACAGAACATGGAGCAGTGCCTGCAGCAATACACAGGATGGAATATCTGACTTTCCCTCTTTGTTGTCCACATTTCACTGTCCTGCTGCTTGGATTGGTTACCCAAAGCTCAGTGCAAATATTGCTAATAAAATCACACTTTCCCATTGTACTCTGTCTCACTACCGAATTTCTCCTGACTCTTACTCAGGCTTGGTTATTGATAAGCATCAGGCAAAAGAAGGGTCTCTAGGTTAAATCTATATTGCTTTGAATTTCCCTTCCATGCTTAACATCAGACGCCACCAACACATCTTGAACTGATTTAAGGCCCTGGGGTGTTGCTCGGTGCCATTCAAAACACAGCAAGCCACTTTCCATGTGCTGGGGCCACTAGGGCTCGTTAGAATGGCATTTTTAATAAAACTTAAGTGTAACTACAACATTTTGCGGCTCCACTCTCCAGATAAACCACTGCAGACGTCATTCCCCACCTCACCTCCCCGTTTACACACCCACCAGACTTTTGACCAGCCGGCCAAATTCATTCTGGGTGTAAATCTATGGCAATCAATAACATTCCTTCTGCTTGACACTTATTGTGGGCAAAAGTTTCCATAGGCTTGTTTGCGTATGTGTCTTTTTTTCACTTCCTATAACAAATTAAGTCTTGAAACAAAGCCCTGAATGTTATTATTCAGGTGAGGCAATGCATGAGCATTAAAAACACTTTGGGTTTAGATGCAGCTGGTCTATGTTAGAGTTGTTTTCTGGTCCAGAAAAGGCTGGGCTGTTATTAATGCTTGAAGAGTTTCCCTTTCACTGCCTGGAATTAAAAAAAAAAAAAATCCAGTGCAATTTTTCTAGGCCAGAATGTCTTCAGAGTTCTGAACCTGGCTAGGATGTGACAGGCAAAAAAAGCATAAAGCATAAAGCCAAAGTAAATACTCATTATCTGTGTCACTGGCCAAAATCAGGTTTGGAAAGGATCATCTGCAACTCCCGGAGACAATCTTTTGCTCCTCTGATAACTCCTCTTAATAAATCCCATTGTGCTTTTGCCTTTAGTTCCCTGTCATGCTCTGGGTGTCACACCTGGGACAGGAAAATCAATACACAGATTCCCTGGAAGTGAATCCCCTTGTAGTCTGTGGGATTTGGATAAAGAGCCTGAATCTCACTTTCTCCACCTCTGGAGACTCCCTCTACAACCCCCCTGCTGTTTTCAGAACTCTGCTGTTCCCAAGTGGTTTTGCACTGATCAGCAAAGAGCTCCGTGAGATATTTTTCATCCAAGCACCATCTTACACTTCCTAACGGAAGGAAGGGCTCATTCCTTTACCTCCATCAGCTCCTGGCAGATCTTGTGGAGCTTTGGTTTTTGGCAAGGTCTGTGTGCACAGACAGCTCCAGGTGCACAGCAGGGTTTGAAACATCACAGGGATCTATATATATATATAAATATATCTATATATATAAGAGGCCGACTGTGTGGTTGCTGTTCCCACCTCTTTCCCATCTCTCTGTCCCTGCTGAGGGGAAGGGAGGTGTGAAGTGTGTGGCAGTGCACACCCCAGGGCAGCAGCCAGCACCACCATTCCCAGCTCCCAGCGTCTCCACGCGATGCTGTTTAATACCAGACCAATGAGGTGAATAAAACCTACAAAAGTTTATAGTGTGTAAATTACTGTTGCACCCTGCCCTCTGCCTCCGCGCTGAACTGAGAGGGATAAATGGAAACAGTCCCCTTCCCTGCCATGGCAGGAGGACTTCCAGGAGCTGGAGGAATTCCTGGGCAGTTATATAGGGGTGGAAAGCAGCAGGAAACGTCCCAAGCAGCTCTGGCTCTTGGCACCTCATCCTCTGCACATCCCACTCCCCAGCTCGTGTGGAAAGAGGCTGTGCTGGAGAGCCTTGGCTGGAGGCCACAGCTCCCAGAGCCACAGGGCTGAGCAAAACCATGGCCTTTGAGGGCCAGCAAGGAGGCAAAGCAGCAAATAGGAGCAACAAGCAGCTGATCTGGGATTTGAGCAGGGCACAGAGGGAGGAAAATGAAGTTCTTTGGAGTGGGACCCTGCTAGAGGCTGGGCACCACCAGGGCTGTTGTTTTGCCTCTTCTCAGCCTTCAAAAATGTCCCTGTTGTGTAACCTGGATAGCTGCTGGCCATCCCGTATCTCACATATTTGAGAGGACTGGAAAATTCTCTTCCAGAGGATCTAAAAGTGCTGAGGGAACGTGCCATTGGAGACAGGCATCTACAACTCAGCTCAGCACATGAGCAGCCCTGGCAGCTGCCGTGTTATCTTTGGAGCCACTGCTCACTCTGTCAAACTGAAAACACGACAAAACATTTGAGCAAACACTGAAACTTTTATGATCTCTTGGGGGGAAGAAAGAAGTTTCAGATAGTGTAATCTGATGAGCGTGGTACAGATGGAGAGATAGACAGTGCCTGTTAGAAGATGCATCTGCTTGTTATAAAATGAGGAGAGAGAGATCTGGCTCCCTGCTTTACCCTCAGATGTGCAAGCACAGATTCCTTTAACCATTCCAAACCCTGCTGCTGGAAATAGGACCTGAGCAAGGGGCAGAGGCACTTCCTGAAGCAGCTGCTCGTTCTCCACGTGCGTGGGAGAAGCACAAGGTTGACACCGGGTGCTCAATCTGATTTAGCAAGTCATTGCCTTCGCACGCGTGATTTCGTTTTCTGTGCCTCAGTTTCCCTGCTTGCAAGACACCGAAATCAGTTGCATCATCGAGCGCTTCGGTATTGAAAAAATGTTCTATCTAGGGAAAGGTTTCGCTGTTCTCATATTTCTGGGTGCGTTAAGAGGTCACTGGAAGTTTAAGGAAGCTTACTGAGGGGTTAGTTAAAAATAGTTAATGATAAAAAGAAAAAAAAAAAAAGAAAAAAAAAGTAACTTGGAAACATCCAGGGGCTATGTTTCAAAAACAAACGGATGCACAGCCATAGCAAGCAGCAACTTTCGCCAATACTTGCTGAAGCGAGGTGTTTCAAGTGCTACAGCTGGGGCTGCTCCTGCTGAAACCAAGGGAATTGCAAGAGCCCGGGATGTTCCAGGATCAGACCTAGATCCATTTATTCCAGTGCAAAGGCAAAGGGGACTGCCAGGAGCAGCTCCAGCAGCGGGGGCTGCGTGCAAACAATCCTCGCACACAATCCGAGGGTTGTTCTGCAGAAAACGGGCACAGAAGCACCAAGTTAAAGGTCATCGCTGAGTCTCTCATTTCCCTCCTCTGCTGTGCCCTCGCTGGAGCCCGGGGTTTGTCTCCAGACTTTCTGGGAATCGCCCTGGTCGTGTGCCGCAGCGCCGGCTGCGTTTCGCTGATGAGCAAAGACACTTTGCACAGGCAATTAGCAAAGTAATTGAGAACTCCTGGGGATGAAAGGTGTAATAGACGCACACGATTATTCACCATTTTCATTACATGCCGTATCCGGGAAGCTGCTGGATCGGAATGCAGCGAGGCACTCGGTGATGAGGTAACTGGGAATGACCTGCTTTTCCTCATTTACATCTGACTCAGAGCCATTTGAATACTCTGCTTTATGTGTGATATTGCCTTATTACTTTTACAACACCCCGGAGAAGGCGAGGAGAGCCAGCAGGTCTCTGCCCTCCAGAGGTTGTTTAATCAGAGCGAAAATGAGTGGAAGGTAATGCACAAGAGGGAGGAGATGGGTGGAGAGCTTGAGATGGTTGGACTGCGGCATAATCATTATTATTAAAGTCCTCATGGATATCATGGGAGAAATTAGGCTTAGGTAAGGATTTGAATGGAATGAGACCAGCTGCTCCTCAGGCCAGAACTGGGAGGCTGTTCAAGCAGAGAAGGGCGGTGTAGGGAAAACACTGGATGTACTTACTAATATATACATACATACATATATATCTACATATATATATATAGATATACACATTTTTATATAGCTATATCCAGATTTTATATATAGGGTTATATAGAAGATGATGACAGTACCCAGCCCAGGCTGTAAAGGCAGGGCTAAAACAGATGTCACACCTTCACTTCAGGAACAGCCCATCAAACCTGATCTTCTTGAGGTTGCTTTTAAATTTTTTAGGACCAGCTTTTCAGAGGAACTGGGTAAAACCTGGCTGTATCCTGAGCGGATCCATTTTGAAAACCTGCCTCTCAAACACTCGTGCTGCAGGAGTTTTCCCGGATTGTGGAAAATGGGGAATTGCTTTGCTGCCTGTATTAGATGCTTTGTTTTGGTATCCTCATTCTTCTTAAAAAGTGCCAGTTAAAAACACTGAGCTCCCGAGCTCCTGAATCCTTTCCCTCGGTAGAGCACGACATCCAACACTAAAGCTCTCTCTTGTGGTCCTGCTGTGCAAACACAAGCCCTTCGTTAGAGGCAAACTCGGTTCAGAAACTACTTCAGCAAAACATCAAGTTCGTCAGGAGTTGAGAAATCACGTCTTAATTTTCTGTTAATTAAGCTGACAGTTTCTATTCCTAATTTTAAATGGAGGATGTTTATTGTGGAAATTATTGGCAGCCCTTACTCTTCTCACACCAAATGTGCTACCAGAGGGGTGGGAAAAAAAAATCCCTTCTTTTAAATAAGAGGTTGAATTTTTCACTGCTGTCGCTGAAATATTAAAAAGGCTGATTCAGGCACTTACAAACACAACCTTCCCATTGTCCTGGACTATCCAGCTTCCCCTTTCAAGAGTCATTCTGCCCTGGCTACCTTTGATTTCCCAGACTGAAACCTTTCCTTTGCTTTTACATGCGGAGCCAGGAGGGCCGGGAGAGCCTGGGAAGGGCAGGGACACGGAGAGGAATTGGGCACCCTTTGGATTTGCAAAAGCAGAACCTGTTCCCCGCAGATGAGAGCTGATTCACAGGACGTGTTCCTGACAGCCAGCACTGTCTGTGCTGATTAAGGAATTGTGTGATCAGATAGAGAAAGTGGCAGGGAGCTGCTGTGTCATCTCCTGGTGGGGCTTCTGCCGCTGGGGATCGGCCTCGGCCGAGCCACTTTGTTCTGGCACCAAGCTGGGTCCACGTTTGGCCTTGCCCCGTCCTTGGCCAGAGCAAACCCTGAGCAAAACTTCAGGAGGAAATCTGGATTCGTTTACAGATGCTCCCTAAATTCCTGGGGGTGGACAGAAAGTCTCCTTTCCCAGCTGATCGGGAGTGTGGAGGTGAAAGGGTGGAGATGCCTGGCCTCAGGTGGGGAGCTCACAGCAGGGAATGTCTCAGAATGTCTCACCTGGGGAACATCCTTCTGGGGCAGGGCTGAGGTGCTGCTGGATTTGCTTTTACTCCTGAAAAATGAAGGGGTGAAAAAAAAAATCTTCCAAAGTGACAGAGCCACGAGGAAAATGTGATTGTTTCCTTGCAGTGACACAACAAACAGGACCTTGGATCTGCAGGATGAGCTACAAGATCTGAGGAAACCTCTGAGCCCGACCAACGGGGCAGGAAAAAGTCTGAAAACAGTACATGAGACAAGTTTTTGGGGCGGTTCAGGATGGGGGGATTGCATTTCTTGGCTGTCATCCAGTATCAAAACCATCCAATGGTTCTTGTCCCTCTCCCAGGACCTGCTGGAAGTCACTCCATGGGCTTCAGTGACTGCTTTAAAACCCCCACTGGGGCTCTGATCCCAGACCAAGCAGCCTCAGCAATGATGGTTTTCAGCAGAGGAAATATTCCACATTTCTGATACAAACACAGGACTCTCTCCTTCAGAGCTTTTAACTGATTACATAAAATCCCATCAATGTTATGGCCCTGGCACCTCTAAAAGAGAAAACTTCATGGGAAGTTTTGAAATCCTAAAACTCTGCATTTTCTGGAGAGTTCAGGAAAAAGAAAATTATTTTATATATATATATATATATTCAAGATTTTTCTGAGAACTGAAATGCCATGGACTTACTGCTTTGTCTTCCTTTGTACTTTTTGTTATTTCCCCATCACAAAATGAATGGTGATTAGATGATTTACCTTTTTCTGCTTAGTGTTTGCTCCATATTCCAAAAATGGTCAATTATGGAAAGCTAGAGAATGACCAGGTAAATAAAATGTCAATAAATACTAAGATTATTTTATCTCTTGACAACTGCAATACTAAAAAAATGTGCACAGGTTAGTTTTTGACAAAGAAGACCCAAATCTTCTAAGGCTAATTTGTTTGTTTTCAAAAAAAATGGGTAAAATAGAAATAAAAGCCTTTAAAGTGGAAAAATCCAATCTGTTCTCATTATCTAAATTATGGAGGGTCACCTAGAGATGAACAGAGTTGATTTTTTTAATGCAAACCCAGGCATGGCCAGGCTGAACTTAGCCTTACTGCAAAGCTGGTCATTAAAACTCATTTGATTTTGAACGAGGCTTTTTTTTAACCCCTCTTCATTGTTTTGAAAGAAACAATAAATTTTCCTGGGCAATTAGAAAACGACAATTCTAAAAGAGTGGAAGAACGGGTCTGCTGAATGAATCCAGGCATACCTGAGACTGCTTTGGGAGAAAGGAACAATTCTGAAAAACAGCATTTTTGCAGGGCTTCATCCTCTGAATCATCAGCTGCTTTTAATGGCAGCTAACACCAAATTGGGCTTATTAAGGGTGAGGAAGCCCTGAGCCTCTGCCAGGGCTGGATTCTTTTTCTTGTGTGGATGCAAAATGCAGTGGAGGTGTTTGGGAATGGCTTAACATGCAGGAGCTTGACAGTGGGGTTACAGAAACAGAGCTACCAGGCACGCCAAAGGAAAACTGGGAACGCTGCTGACTCCTTTGGAAAATCAAGGCAGAATAAAAGGTTTCCTTGATTAAGTTTCTTTAGAAGATGATTTACCAAAACATCCAGTTAAGAAAAGAAATGTGGAGAAACGTGAGCATCCCCCCTTATCGTGACAGGGTTTTTCTTCCCAGAGCTGGGAGTTGAAATTCTCAAAGCTTGCCAAGAAAGCATCAGACAGTGGACAGCCAGATCACCAGGACTGTAACCCTCTGAGGGCTCCAGACCAAGTTCTCTGATTTAAAGTGGGGATTTTCAGGAGGAAAGGGGAAAATGGGCTTTGAACTTCTCAAATGCCAAACGTGTTTGTGAGCAGGTTGGGTCTGTGCTGCTGTCACCACGTGGCTGCTGCTCTGGGGAGCCAGGCTGGGACTGGCAGGCACAGAACCCTCCTGGCTGCTGAACTCTGTTGAAAATACTCAAAACTTACCCAGGACATGGAGAAATGGGCAAATTTATCTCCTCTCATGGGTTAAATCTGTTCAGGTCCCAATCTGTAGCTGGGGAGGTCATCTGGAGCTGCCTTGCAGACCTCTTCCTGCAGTCACATAGATATATGTTGTCCCCACAAAAAAGAAAAACCCTAACCAAAAGAAAGGAAAATCAAATCAGAACTAAAACATGCTATTATAATCAACCCAGTCATTGTCTATTTGTAAATATGCCTTCCTGCCCTTGCTTAAAGCATTTTTTCTTCCTCGTGGCAGAAAATCTCAAGCCACAGCGATGTGATTTTGACAATTCTTGTTCCCATTCTTTTATGAAAGCCTGAAATTGTTGTCCCAATACCTACTCTACAATTTCCTTGGAAATTATTATGAATGGCAGGGTTAACAAAAGAGCTTACAAAGAGATTATTATAGCTATTATGAATGTATATATTCAGCCAGAGGTTTGGAGAGGAGATCTAGTTTTTCTTCTTCGTCCTGCAACACCCCATGAACAACTCACATGTGCTGGTGGATTGTCATGCTTGCTGAGAAAAACCCATAGTTCATCTTGAAAAACTAATCCTTGTGTTTTGCCAGAAATGAAGGAAACTGCAAGCAAACAGCTGTAAAGTTGAGGAAAGGTGATTTAAATTTACCAATAACAGCGTCTTCATAACTGTTGACTTTTGAAAGTATGAGAGGAATGAAAGGGAGCGTTCCCTTGGTTTCATTCCCTGGTGCCATTCTTCATCATAATGTAATTTAAGTGCTGCCTTTTATATTGTTGCTTTGCAGGTTGCCTGTTTTTAAAGGTACACTGTCACATAAAATCAAACAATGCTTTACCTCTGCAGTGAATAACACTTCCAGCTACTAAAACTGATTGTTAAAATGTCATGTTAGCCCGTTCCATAAATCACTGCTGAAATCCTGACCTTGCTGAAATCAATAGAGGTTTGCCACCAGCTCCCATGGGGCCAGAATTCAGCCTCCAGGCTTGATGGATATCCAGAGTGAACAATATCTCCAATTACTCTCTTAGGTTGGGCAAGTGCATTCCTTGTTCCCATTCCTTTCCTGCTTTCGCAGTCCCTCACATCTTCAAGGGGGCACTTGGGCTGCTCAGTCTGAGGGGCTGCCAAGGGTCGGGCTGATCGATGGTGCTGAGGAGCCTCTTCCTGCAAACACTTCAGCACATCCAGAGCTTTATCATCCCTCTGGAGCCACAGCCCAGCTTTGTCATAAATGACAGAGCTGTGGCTGAGGTTATTGCCCATTTTACATCCCCCTGTCCTGTGCTGGAACAAAGCACAGAATGTTTTCTCTTTTCATTTGCTCAGGGAGTGAGCAATAAGCTCAGGACTTATTTCTGTTGCTTTAGACAATGAAGGGAAAATATTTCGCTCTTTGTTTTTGCCCAAATCACTCTAATTGCCTCCTGGAAATTCCACTTCATAAAAGGAAAATACATTTGAAAGTGGAGCTGGTAAGTTCATCACTCAGAGATTGAAAAAGCAGTGTTTGTTCCTCTAATCAAGCTTTCCAGGTCGATGTGTTCACTGCAGAATGTTTACTCACGCTTTGTCTAATGTAGATTTAAATAGTTATCACGTGTCTATTTCCTTCAAGACCATTCCTTAAAAATTAGAGAAAAACCCATTTTAAAAAATCAGATTTTACCTCCCTGCAGCTCTGGCAAATTCTGCCCCAAACTTGGTGGTTTTTCCCCTTCATTGCACATGAGATTTAAGAGCAGGAATGGGACAAGGAGAAAGCCGCACGTCACACCAGGGCATTAACCCTGGCTCTTCCTTTAGGACTGTCATCCTGGCAGCCAGGGCAGAGGTTTTTCTCTCCGTGCTGCTGTTCAAAAAGGGAATGTGAGCAGCACCAGACCCATGGGGCTGGCGAGGTGCCGCAGGCAGCGCTGCCAGGACTCCTGCAGGTACGTGGGGCAGAAGTGAGCACTTCAAAATGCTTCTCAACACAAGTCCCAGGGCTTATTTCATTGCCTTCCCAAAGCCTGGAATCAAACACGGAGTGTATCGGATGTCTCCAGCAGCAAATCTACTCATGCACTCTTGTAAATCTCCCTCGTAATCCCCCTGCTGCTGACACTTTATTAGCCAGGCATTCCGGGCTGTGCTTTACTGGGGCACCTCTAAGTGATTGCAGATGGGAGCTGTGCTGGGTTCAGATGTGCTACCAGAGAGCTCTCTTCATATTTTCCATGCTCTGCCTCGTTTGTCAGATTGGTTTTAACCCTGTTGTGCTCAGGATGTTCCTTACCTCAGCCAAGGTGCCGGAGGTGGATGGGACACCTGGGTATTTTCACAGATGTGAGGGCTACTCCTTCAAACTCAAAAGCTCCCTGCATTGCACCTCCAAAAAGCAATGCTGGGCAGGGTGAGGAGACGTGCCAACGTTCCAGAGGGAAGCTGGGAATTGCACAGAGCTGCCCAAAGCGGCAGAGATCCAAGAAGATGAGTCCCCACCAGGGAGCTCTGTGGGATGACCACGGCCCCGCTCTCAGTGGGCCCCGTTCGTGCACAGAGAAAGCCACTGCATGAGAGAAAGGATTAAAAGTCCCTGTGAATGCCATGTTAACAACAAAAACACAAACCCATTGCTCTGCTCTGAGCTGCCCCACGTTTTCAGTTCTGGAGGATGAGCTGGGGTTTGCCTGTAACCCCTCCTGCCGTGGTACCTGCAGTGAGGAGAGCACAGACAGCACTGCCTCGCTTCCCATCCAGGATTTTCCCAAACACCACTGCACAGCCACAGGAAAGAGCACTGAACAATCACTGTTTTATCTCCCTGCGCTTCTCAACGAGCAGAACTTTGATAGATACATTCCTGTTGAGCACAGGCTGGAGTTCTGGGCTGCCCAACTGGTCTTCCAGCCTTATGTTGCAAATCCTGCCTAATGATCACCACAGTGTTGGGCTGGAAAAACTGTAATTCCCACATTCAAAGCAAAGAGGAGTGGGCAGCACCCACAGCGTTAATTTCGTCCTTCTGTTCAAGTGAAAAGCAAATCAAAGCTCTGCGCTGCTTGTTTTTCTGAAATCATAAATGTGACATGGAATGTGTTTATCCATGAGATGACCCTGCTCAGCTGAGGTAATGGGAATTGCAGATGGGCTCTGCAGTGCTTCAGAACTAACGGCTTTTTGGGAGGAATGGCTTTTAGGACTTCAGGTTGGAGAAGCAATGCTAGTTGAAGGAAGTGGTGTTAGAAATTCCCCAGAGATGAGCAACTTTCACAGCACTACCCAGTGGATCTGTTGTTCCAGCATATTCAGAATCTTAAAGAAGGAATTTTAAAAAACAAGGCATGGCGCCTGTGTCGTTTAAACCATTAATTTATTTAATTGCTCTGCCTGAGAAATGTTTGCCACGACCATTGAAACAATGTAAGGAAGGCTCATAATTGCTTAGTGAAACGTATACAAGTGCTTTTATAACAGCTATTTTCCAGAAGCTCTGATTTCTCTGGTTAAATTGAGTGTAATAAAGACAGCAAGTCTGTGACAGACAAGTTGTAGCACCTGTGTTTCCAGATGGAACACAGGAGGAAAGGTTTGCTCATCCTGACTCTTAGCTGAGCTCTACGAACCCACGTTGCCCAGAATAAGCAGGTGCCTATCAAACCAGAGCTCTGGGAATTCCTCTTGTGACTCACGCTTTTTCCATCCATCCAAACAAGCTCTGCCAAGCTGCTTGACTCCATAAACTGGACTGCACAAGTAATATGATGAAAAGCATCATAATTTATATCCCAAAGAACATATGTCTTCCATATTGATACGTTAGCAAGCCCCAGACTTTGGCTCGATGGTTTGGCCAAGTCAGGCACTTGTGCTGCTGTGGTTAATGTGAATTTGTTCTCTACATATGGGCAGCAGTTCTCAGCAAGACTCACTGCATTATCACGGAGGATTAAATTCACATAAATTAAACATGCAGCCAACAGTGGCTCTTTTATTAGGAGAACATTGTTTGTGCGTGATTACAGCCAGACTTTCAAAGGAAATCAGCTCCCAGCTAGATTCCAGAAGGAACAGGCTGATTTTTAAAACAACTCAACATTTTGGATGCTGAGCTCCTGAACATTTGGCCATGAGGATCATTCCATACCATCCATAGCTCATGGTAATATATTGGCTGCAAGACCTTCAGACATTCCTTATGATCCCATACTTCACTTTCCATGAAGACATATTTCTTCAGGTTGAGAGGTGAAAAACATTTTTCAGTGTTGCAGGAAATCAGGGAGCTGCTTGTATCTTCTCTGTTCTTCTGAGATAAGTGCTTCTGATCTCTGTAACCAAAGGCATTTTCTGGTGTCGTGAGCTGAGTATTTTACAGCTCACAACATCAGTTGTCCTACCAGCTTTCTGGACCAAATGTATCTTATAGAGCTATAAAAAACAGAAGAAGACTGAATTTTTGCAGTGAATTGCTTTAAACCATGTACGTTTATGCTGCTGGTTAGCAGAATTCATCATCTGCATGTCAGTGGTCCTGAAAAAACTCTTGATCACTGGTGATTTTTCTTCAGCCGAAAAGATAAAAACTTTGTGTATTTGGTGGCAAAAACTCTGCTCTACTTTCTCCTAGGCTGTGGTTTCTTTAACATTTTCTTTTGGGAGCAGCAAATTCCTGGTAAAACAGAAATTTGCCTCTATAGGGAGCATCTCATTGAGGTCACAGCTTGAGTGTCATGTCCAATTCTGGGTCCTTCACTTCAGGAGACACATGGAGCATGTCCAGGAAAGGGAACAGAGCTGAGGAAGGGTTTGGAGCCCCGGGAGGGGCTGAGGGAGCTGGGCAGGGTTTGGAGCCCCAGGAGGGGCTGAGGGAGCTGGGAAGGGGCTCAGCCCGGAGCAGAGGAGGCTCAGGGGGCCCTGGTGGCTCTGCACAGCTCCTGCCAGGAGGGGACAGCCGGGGGGTCGGGCTGTGCTCCAGGGCACAGGGACAACAGGAGAGGGAACGGCTCAGGCTGGGCCAGGGCAGGCTCAGGGTGGGCCCAGCAGGAATTTCCCCATGGAAAGGGGGCTCAGGCACTGGCACTGCCCAGGGAGGGTTGCAGTGCCCATCCCGGAGTGTCCCAGGAAGGGCTGGACGTGGCGCTCGGAGCTTTGGGGATGGGCACAGCTGGAACTCGGTGATCTCAGAGCTCTTTTTCAACTTTAGTGACTTTGTGATCTCTTTGAAATTTGTCAGTGCTTTATGGGGGCACCTACATGAGACACATGTGAATAATGGCAGTGCAAAGGTAAAAAGTAACATAATCCATTCTGCTCAGCTCTTTTTGAGGCTTTGGGGGGATGTGGGTGGGAATTTCACATGACTGAGCATCAGTCCTGCGAGATATTACAAGCAGGTCCCCAGCATAATGGATCTCAATAAATCTGCTTCCTTAAGATTTTCCATAATTATTGTTGGATCTACATTTACTCTCATATGTCAGCAGAAAATGAGGCAAGAAGATTGAGGTCCTGCTGTACCTGGGAAACAGATGTGAAATTGCTTTGCTTATTTACGCAGGTTTTAATTGATGATTTCATCCCTGAGGAACACTTCTAAAGCCCATCCTCTGCCTCAGCAGGTCAGAAAATGCCATGTTCCTTTGGAAGAATCTCAAACTGAGAATTATTTTCTAATTTTTGAGGCCTTTCTTCACATTTCCTGCTTTTCTTCCCCCCCGTGGCCCCTGCTGAGAAGCATTGGGTAATGCCTAACCTAAATGTTGCTTTAGTCACACACCAGCAGTCACCCAGAAACCATCGAGCGTTATTAAACTGCTGTCGTTTCTCGTCGGGGTCCATCAATTATCAAGACTGATGGGGGAAAAGTTCAGCCAAGGTTAGAGCCTGTGTGTGTCTCTGGCCCACAGGAAGCTCTGTATCATTGCTCTGAGCCAGCAGAGAAGGCACTGTGGGGTTGGTTGCTCCTGGGGCCATAAATCCAGGGAATGTGCAAGTTCCAGTGGTTCTCCTGTAGGAATAAGGAGGGAGGGAGGAGAATCACCAGCTAATGTCAGCAAAAAGCTTATCAGAGCATTTCTCTAACCTGTAGAACATCATTAAGTTTGTCCCTAAGTTGGTCCGTTTCATTCTCATTTGCTTGCCCTTTATTTTCAATTCCCTTTGGAGGTTTTTCTTCTTTTCTGGGAATTTCTCTTCCAGGTGTTCCAGGTCTGCACCAAGAGATTCCACCAGGTTTACCCTTACCTGGAGATGGAGGCTGGCTCTGCCAGCCTGGCTTTGGCTGCACTCTGGCTTCTTCCACATGACTCAAAGTAATAAATGGGATGGGATTGCACAGAGTCAGAGGGTGAAGAAAACAAATACCAATTTTAAAGTCTCAGGGGACTGTCTATTATTATAATGAGAAAGTGGAAACCTAATTAAAACAAAGGTTATGAAAAGCAATTTCACAATTTCCTTTCATTTGCCAATAAAAACATTTAGATTATATATGACAGCCTAGCATTTGCTCAAAAGCCAGAACCCAAAATGTCTCAATATGAAGATGTATTGGTAGAAAATATTTAATCTCATCCAGCCTCTAAATTCAGATGTGAATCATGAATTCCTACAAATTTCCCTTAACAGCTGTATGTTAAAACCTTTCCCAGCTGTTATAAGTCTGTTCATTTTTCAAAGTTATTAAAGGATACACCCCCTCTAATAATTCTCAGATCATGGTGAGACACAAAAGGTTTATGTATTTCAACAAAAAGCTATTTTGCATTTACAGTTCTGCACGAGAGAAGGGCTTGTTATTTCCCCTGAGGCTGATCAATACTAGCAGGAATAAAAATGGTGATAACTTCGAAGTCTGCTTTGAAAATCTTCCAGGACTTCAAACCCTGAACAAAACGTAAATGCAAACTTAAATTAAGTAAAACATGATTTGAAAACTTTCAACAATCACTTTTGCCAATCCCAATAAGCCTTTTTTTAATGTGGCTGCAGTGACTCGAACTGGATCAGAACAAGCAAAGCAAGGAATCCACAAAAATGAATTAATTGATTGCAGGGATAAGGTCCCTTCGTGACCTTGCTCCAAGCACAATCAGCTGCCAGTTCTTTGACCAGCTCCAGAGTAGAATGAACACTTCAGGGGATGGCACTTGGAGCTCTCTGAGTCCTGAGTTTTTTGATATAAAGGGTTTCCCTTCTAAGGACAGACATATCCAAGGAGCAACACACTTTTTTTTTTTTTTTTTTTTTCATAATTTGGTGAGCAAAACCATATGGGCTTGAATTTGTGTAAAAAATAGTAAATTTGCTGATTTTTGTTTCTTACCTTTGAAGTTATTTAACACTTATTTCTTAACTATTTAAAATCCCTTTTTTGAAGAAGCATTTGCCAAATTTAGCTGAAATTGCTGCAGCATCCCCTTATTTGAGTTCTGCACTTTTTTTCTTCACTGAGAACATCAGTGTAACAATTATTCCCAATTTTTTTCATTAAAGAAGGAAAACATAAACTTTGGAACATTGGCCCTGTCAAACATTTGATCCCATCACCCTCTCTTCTCTTATCCAGAGCTTTGAGGACATATGAAATTATCTATCTCCTTAAAGCAATAGTTCCTCCATATCTCTGGGCTACAAGTAACCATTCTGTTTATGCAATTGCTGCTGATTTTATCTCTATCAGTGCCTGGCACTTCCTCAAATTAGCACACAGATTGTGTGTTGTGTCCCTGAAGAGGAGCAATGTAATTGGTGATCACTTGAAAAAGGTTCAGGCAAATTGCTTTGCTCAGGGGGAATCACTGGGTAGAATCCATTGTCCAGGACAATATCCAATGCTTTTACCCACAAAGCTGTCCCTCCTTTAAGGTTTTCCCTCTTCCTTTAGAGAGCTTTCCCAACTTAGCAAGTGAAGCTGAGTTCTTGGATTTCACTCCTTGCTTTGATGTCCAGCCCTGCTGAAGCTCCAGTTCTGTGCTGGGTATCAGCAAAGCAGCTGTGCTGGGATCTGTACACAGAGAGGGAGCTCAAAATGCTCACAGAAGCTCTAAAACTCCTTTTGCCTTACTCTGAGTGTTTGACTTCGCAGCCTCAATAAGCTCTGAGTGTGGGCAGCACAGCTGATTTTTCTATTTTTGCAAATTTCCTGGGTAAACTGAAAACGCAGGAAAATCAGAGCCCTACTCGTGGGTGGGACGTGCATCCTCTGGGATCTGCCACCTGAGCCAGCAGCATCTCTGAGGGCTGTAGGATGCCAGCATCCTTTGCATGGACCAGGACTGACAGAAGATGAGGCATTTCTTGCTTGCTCTAGGTTTTTTTGGGAGAAGGGACCAGGAGTCCAAAAGTAAAGGAGAACGAGGGTACTTCCAGAGAGAATAAACTCTTTACTCTGTGTCCTCACCCCTGTCTCTCCAACAGCTCAAATCCCAGGATGATGTGGGTGCATTCACCCAAATGATGGGTGTTAATTGTTAATGAGTCACTTAATTAGCCCCATATGACTGCAGATAAAATGCCCCAGTGTATTACAGTGGCAGCAGAAACAGAGCCATGATGCTCTGAGTGCACAGCAAGGCAGGGTTGGTAGGTAAAGCCAATGTTGTTTTTTTCTTATTAAGCCAGCTGATGCAATTGAAATAATCTCCCAGTTGCACATAAATGAGGTTTTGGCTTATCCAGGAACTGTTCCAATTGATTTAAGGTTGTTCAGAAATAATCTGCTTAATCAAGGCCAGAATGCTTAGTACCATATAAAACAGATCCCTATCTCTGAGAATCTGATTACTGGTTTATTCTGGTTAGAACTTAATCCATGACACACAGCTTGTATTTTATCTGGAGGAGCAGCCAGGTAGCCACTCTAAGCCCTCTTTATTGGCCTTGTTTATAATTCATGTATTTCAGGTGTTTTCAGCCTGTGGTTTCCAGACCAGGCTGTCTGGACTTCCTGGTGTCCACACAAGTTCTGGACACGGGGCTGCTGTCCCTTAGTCCATCTGTGTCCTGACACCAGTGTTCACCAAAGAGGAACCTGGATGGTTCCATTCCTGGAAGTGTCCAAGGAAGGTCTGAATGTGGCACTCAGTGCTCTGGGCTGGGTGCCAAGGTTGGACTCGATGGTCTGGGAGGTTTTGTCCAACCTCAGTGATTCTGTGAACCATCATCTTCCAACCCTGAGTTTGGAATCCTTTTCCTTTAGGCAGAAAAATCTTGTTTCTAGTTTTCTAGAAAACCACTTTCCAATGGAGCTGTGTCCATTAAAGGGGTTTAAGGCTGATCCACACTCAGGATCTGGCTTAAACCCACTTTGCATTGAGCTGGTTGGTTACTAAACAGATGCAGAAATCAACTGGATGCCAAACTGCCCCTTGAAATGGCTGGAAATTCGAGTGGAGTGTGTTCAAAAATCAAGAATTGAAGAAGCATCCTAAGCAGTTCCTTCTGAAAACACAATATTCTCTTCTGTTGTCAGGCTGACAGACTGAAACAAGCTCCAGTAATTTCAGTATCAGTGACATTGTGTCATGTAACTGCTGCGAACTTCTTTAAACAAATTTCTGAATGCAAACAGGTTCACGGAGCAAGGGGGAAGGTAAAATGAGAGAATAATCTGGGATTACTGAAACAAGCCCTGCAACTGTTGAACCCTGAGGAAAGAGAGAGCTAACACGCTTCATCTAAACCCTCCCATAAAAACTGGGGGTAATTAGAGGCTTAGATTTATTGAAAACAATGAAAAAAAATCATAATTACCTTTGCATATTTTTCATTCGCTGTTAGAAAGTGATCCCAGTAATTTGGTGTTCAGTGAGCAGGGCACGTTTTGCATTGCTGGTTCTCCACTGTGCCCTTCTGAGAAGAAGTGCTCCAGGGGAACCCTACTGAACAGGTCTGTTCTTTTCCTTTCTAAATCTTGCAGCAATTAGCAAACATTTCACGGGCCATTTCGGTCCCATAATGTGAGTTGGCAAAATGGTGCCCAGATCAAAAAAAAAAAGGGTTGTGAAATACATCCTTGTTCTAGATGGGAAAGGTTTCCTTCAAATGGGAGATGTCCTGGAATAAAATCCGCCTTAATTAAGAAGGACGTTTCCTTCTCAATTAATTTTACCCAAACCCAAAGGAGAAACTGATCCTGGGAAAAGCCTCAGTTAGAAACCTCTGTGAAAGTCATTGCACAGCAGAGGAAAAGTTCATAAGAAACCAAATGATCCCTCTTGGACATGAGTGGATGATGGAGGTGGAACAAACCAGTGAGAGCTCATGAGGGCAGACATCCAAGGCCTGGGGCAGCCCAGCCATATGAGAAGTGGTCATATTTCAAAATAGGCAAGTCCAGCATAATCCTGTTTATGAAATGCAGGTGGAGCATAATTCAGAGTTTGTGGTTGGAGCTTTAAAACTCATTATGTTTTGGTTCTGCGCCCTGCGGAGACCGGCTGCCTCCTTGTACGTCAATGCTCCGAGCAAGAAGAGGAGGCTGAAGTGTGCAGCTCTGATGGCTGAGCGCAGGACAATCCTCCCCTCTGGAATCCCTCAGCGTCCTGCAGCCTGGCTAACCTGAGAGATTTGGTTTTCCAGCCTCAGTGCAGGTCTCCCAGGCCAGGCGTTTCCCCCGAGTGTGAGCAGTGTGGTTTGGGAGATAAGATCTGCCTCGGAAAGAGCAACCAACGCTGGGACGGGACAGCGAAACTGAAGAAGTGCTGACAGATTAAAAATATTTTGCTCTTCCTTTCCTGAATCCTGTAGCAGTTAGGATCTGCCCCTGTACCTGTCCTTTCTTCCTGCAAAGCCCTGGCAGCTTCATGCTGAGCAGAGGCTCTGTGTCCTGTCCCCTGGTCATGCCGGAGGCTGAGGTTACAAATTCCTCCCTGATATATAAAGATGCCACCACAGAAATGTTTCCGGAGAGGTTGTCCAGAAATAGCTGCACAATCAGACTTTCAGGGCTTAGATTGCTTGAAGGGGTCACAACACAGGCTGTGGGGATCATGGAATGGATTGGGTTGGAAGGCACCCTAAAGCTCATCCCATCCCACCCCTGGCCATGGGCAGGGACACCTTCCACTGTTCCAGGTTTCTCCAAGCCCCATCCAACCTCTGGCACTCCCAGGGATCCAAGGGCAGCCACAGCTTCTGTGGGCACCCTGTGCCAGGGTCTCACTGCCCTCACAGGGAACAGCTCCTTTCCAATATCCCATCTAGCCCAACCCTTGTCCTGTCACTTCAAGCTTTTGTAAAGAATCTCTCTCCATTTTTCTTGTCAGCTTCCTTCAGGTTACTGGAAGGGCACAATTAGGTCACCACAGATCTACTGCAATCCCTTAAAAAATGGCTTTTGCCCCATCCCTGCAAAGTCTTCTTCTCTGGGATCGATGTATGAAGCTTAAAACAAGGGAAGAAAAATCACAGTCTTCAATTAGAAAACAATTTACAAATATTCTTGTAAGGGAGATGTTATTGACAGGATAGGAAGGGAGAGAAAAAAACCCCAAGTGGCAGATGAAGCCTTGAATTCAGAGAAGGGGTAGAATCTTTACAAACATTAGTGCTAGCCTGGAGGTTTGGGACATTCATTTGGAGAGGAATGCTGCTGGTGCTGGCTATGTCAGGCTCTCGTTGACTTCTAAACCCAATGCTGTTCTTCAAGCATGACATGCTCACAGAGTGCCACAGTGCACAGATCTGGGTCAGATGGGGAGGAAGACGAGCTCTGGCTGCAAGTCTGGGGTTTGCTCTCACTAAATGAGCTGGCTGGGATGCTGGCCTTTGCTTCAGCACCTGACTGTGCTGTTACAGAGTAATAAATGCAGCTCTTGCATAGTTCAGGAGATCTGAAAATGAGATCAAGTCAAATACATTGCAAAACTCAGTTAAAAGGCTCCTACTGGGCTGTTTAATATTGGTCTGGAGTAGTTACAATGCAGGGCAGCTTTTTTTTTTTTTCTTTCTCTTTTTTTTTTTTTTTTTTT
>VWZN01009183.1:463814-480267 GCA_013396955.1 Regulus satrapa
TTTCTTTTTTCTTTCTCATTTGCTTTTCTGGATTTGAGCCTTTTGCTGCTTGTGTTTTTGTAACTGTTCTCGAGAAAAAACTAATCCGGAGCAGTACAACACAATTAATATGTGAACTCCAGCAGATGGGGAACGTTCCTTGTGAAACAGCATCACCCTGATCCCCAGGGGTGTTTGTAGGGAAGGGGTAAAGCTCCCACCCGGTTTTCCACTGCAGGAAAAGCAAAGTCTGTGTGCCACTAGAGGGTGCATCAGCTGCAGACCTGTTACTGGAAACCCGGGTTTTGTTCAGAAGCTGCTCTGTTTTGTAGCTCTGAAATTAATTTGAGCAGCCTCAACTATCTGGCGTTTAGTTCTCAGCATCATTCAGCTCACCTGAACTTGCCCGTGGTGGGTGGCTTTGTCAACAGCTGATAATTTATTTTGGCTCTTCCAATTCCACCTGCTTGTTGTCTGTTGCAGAGCCCCAGGCAACGCAAGATTATTTAAAGGTATTGAATACAAGGATTTGCTGTTGTGGCACCAGAGCCTCGGTGTGTCAGCTCCCTTTGCTGGTGGGATGAACAGCCAAGAGTCGAGGGCAGAAGGTGGAGATTGCTGAACTCAATCCAACATGGAGAAGATTGGGAATTTCAGCTGGGTTATGGCACTGTTTGTTCTGCTGTTTGTCTCAGCCTAGAAAAGACCTGGAGCAAAGCATCCTTTTGTGTCTGCACCTCTCTGCCAGACAGATCTTCACCTTTTGCTCTCAGGAGTTGGATTTCTTGGAGGGTGGCACGTTTCTATTTATCCATGGAAAGGTTATTACAGCTTAGAGGACTGAAAGCAAATGGGAACGTTTACATTCAGGAAGAAAACTTATAAAGGCATTTTGAGTTCTGAGATGTAAATTCTTCCAGCCCAATAGGTCTAACCTAGTTCCCTGCTATTCAAGCAGCCACGTTAAATAATCCTGTTCATAAAACAATCAAAACCCCCCAGGTTCTCTGCACTGTGCTCCATCCAAAACACCCAAAGACAGGCTGCAAATTTAACAGGCAGAAGGGTGAAATAATTCTGGTTTGATGCCTCCAGCATTCTTGTGCTCCCGACTCACAGAAAAGATTCTTCGGAGGCCGTGTTTGGCTCCCTGGACAATCAGAGGTGGTGTTTGTGTGGTCAGTGCAGTTCTTTTCCCCTCCAACCCATTGTGGGAAGGATTGTGCTCTTTTCTGGGTGCTAGAAAAGCCATGGAGCAGCCAGGACAGAAATTCCCTGATGTTCTGACAGCTGCCCTCCCTGAGACCTGTGAGATGAGGAGCACATGCAAATGGGAGGACAGAGCTGCAGAGAAGTCCTGGCTGATGCTGCAAGTGCTGGGGAGCAGAGGGAGGTGACCCTGGGACTCAATTGATGGATTTTGAGTCCTTTGTGCAGCCTCAGGTGTGATAACACAAATCCTGGGATCACCTGTCTCCTGTCCTGGGCCCCAGCACTGACCCCTGGCTGGGCTGGGCCAGAGCCCAGCAGATGAACCTCACTAATTTGATTTATTCCTGTCCCTCACAGGTGTAGGTGGGAGCTGCAATGTCCAGGAGACCCAACCTGTAGAAAACCTATCCTCCTGGCTGGCTGTGAAAAAAACTGATCACCCAAAGCACGGATTCTCAACAGATTAGGACCACGAAGAAAAGCTCAGGGAGTGTAAGGGAGGACGAGGCTTTACAGATCCCCTCTACACACAAATCCCGCACCAGTGCTGCTTTTCTGGATCGGTATTTTCCCATCTGGAAGTCTTTTATTGCATTCCTCTGTCCCATGCAGCGTTTCAGGGTCTGTCCCAGCAGGTGTTTGGCTTTTCTGTGGGTGCACGAGTGTAATTTGCACTGCAGCTCTGTGGGAGTGTTAATGAGGGCACAGAAGGGCCCTTACCCTGCACTCAGGAGCAGGCAGGACCCCCAGCTTCTCCTCTGAAATCTTCCTCTGTTAGAGCCAAAATCTAGCAGCAGATGGCACCAGCAGGATGGGAAAACAGGGCTTTAAACTCCTGTAATGCCTCAAAATTCCCCTGAAGTGTGACAAGACGCAGACAGCTCAATAAAAAGCCATAGCACGGGTTCCTGCAGAGGTGAATCATCTGGAGTGGCCCAGGAAAACTGGGGAGCAGGTCAGAAATGCATTTTGCTGTGCTAGAAACCTGCACTCCGCAGGATAAAAATTAAGATAAAAATAATTAGAAATAAAAAGAAGAAAAATATATTAATAATTAAATTATTGTATACAATATTGAAGAAACTCATAAACTAAGCCAGGACACTTGGCCCTGTTTTGAAGTCTGTGCTTTTTTCTTTCATTTTGGTTTGGACACGCACAGGAAAGAAAAGTGATCACTTGGCTCCACGTCCTGCAATGTTTGAAGTGAAGGAGATGAGGACAAAGTGATCAGCTCTTGTTCCTGTGCTTTCCTAACCAAATGTGACTCTTGGGACCCTCAGGAATGGTGACAGAAGGAGGTGCAGAGTGAGGGTGCTGCAGTTAAAAAATCAGCCTCCAGTTTTAGCCAGCCCTTTGGGAATTGCTGCTGAGTGCAGGTTTCTAGCACAGCAAAATGCAGTTCTGATCTGCTCCCCAGTTACCCGTGGCTTCCATTTCGAGAGTGTAACACAAAGCAGATTTTAGCGGGTGCTGCAGATGGTATTAAAAGATGCTTTTTTAGCTGTAGCTGCCACCAAACGGCCTCTATTTGAACATTTTTATTTTCTTCAGATCCTATCTGCCACTTATGTGTGCCTGTAACTTGCTGGAAGAAGTTTTTCTGTACAGCTCTGATGCTTCCAAACTTGTTCTGGTGTGGGGTGTGATTTCATTTGGCAGCGTGGTCTGAAGGTTCCTTAATGAATTCTATATTCGGCAGGGTGGACATAATATTTTTAATCGAAATAGTCATTAAATCACTCAGTGAGCAGCTTTGCAGTGGCTGCGCTGCAGAGATAGTAGGAGGAATATTAATGTGCACAAGAAAAGGGTCTGTTTCTCCAAAGATTGTGCAGAGGGGGAAGACCTTGTTTTCTAGAACTCTTTAACAAAGGTGTTTTCAGCGAGAATTGCAAATGAGCTGCTCTTCCATTCAGGCAATTTGCATATCATTAGCCTTCCGAGTTTGTTAATTGTTTTCACCTAGAGGAGGTGGAAGAGTTCAGTCTTTGTTTGGAAAATGACAATGCTTTCAGCGAGTGGCACATTTCATTTGTGATAGGTGATACAATTTTTTTTAGCATTTTCTCTGAACTGCTACCAATTTTGATGGAGATGATGATGCCCTTTCAAAAGAAAATTGAGACCTTTCCAGTAGCTCACTCAACATTTAATTTCCTTGCATTTCTTTGTATGTGTTTTTTTCAAATCAAAGACGTATTTTTCCTTTTGTCTGTGTCTTCTCTTCCCTCCCACCAATTCCTGGGTTAACATTTAGCACCACACCCTGCAATAATATTTTCATGATCACCTTTCTAAGGCTGTAACTTCACAAGAATTCAAGAAAAAGACTGAAAATTCAGAAGGCTTTCACAAATCTTTGTCCGTGTTTGAAACTCCGATGCCTTGTTTGCATTTTTATCTTTATTGTGGAGGATAGAGGGAACTTCTGCAGCTCAGAACAAGGCAGAGGGGAAGAAGGGATGCACAGGCTCAGGGTGTGATGGAGATGACCCCAGCAGGTGCAGTTTGACCCTAATCCATCACTTTATTCACATGGCTCTGGCTGTGATGGGCCTGTGATGTTTTCCAAGTTTCTTTATGAATTTTGGCCCCGAGCCAGTCTGGGTTTCTCTAAACACACCTGATGTGTCTCAATGCCTGATGCACCTGGACCAGCACAGCCTGGGGTCTGTGATTGCAAGCAGGTGGGACAATTCAAAGATGCTCTTAAGGAAGTTCAGGGGGTGAGAAAAAAAAAGCCTTTCAATTCCTGCTGCTGCATGGACATTTCAGATCCTGCTCCTTTTAGTTTGGGATTTCTCCCCATGCTGACCTAAGGCTTGTGTGTGGCTTCAAAATAGATACAGCACAACCTTTGTTGGTTTTCTGCTCCCTGTTTTCTGTCAGCAGCACAACTGATGGTGGATTAATCTTTACTTGACATTGATTTAAATGTTAATTAGTGAGACTTTTACCGGAATGAAGTTGCAGCTCATGCCAGCAATTATTTCTGCAGCTGCTCACGCATTTTTGGTGTTACTTGGAAATAGTCATGAGTTGTCTGACACCTCTTCTACTTCTGTTGTCTTAAAGATAAAAAAAGAATACAAGAAACTGTCCTTTTGGATCTATTGTGTTTATCCAAGGAAGAAAATGACGCTTAAATTCTCCGCCTCTCTCTCTCACTGTCAAATCTTCCTCCCATCATCAACCACCACGGGTAAATTTTATTTATTTTATTTATTTTTTGTCTTGAGTGTTGAGTATCTCAAAAGGAAATATTTTATTGCTCTCCAAAGATTGTAAAGCCTGTGACTTTTTTTGTAAAGCTGCCAGCGTTAACATCTGGGAGCTTTTGCCACTGACACCGTTTACGTCTTTACTTCTTTTAGTGATCCACTACCAAGTTATTTATTTTCATGGTCACACGTGTCTGATTTTGTCACCATTCCCAGTTTCATTTTCTGGAGATTATTGCACTGGGCTGCACATTACCTGCTTGGATGAGCTTAATTTTCAGAGCCAACAGGTCTGCAATTCAGACTGAATATTTGCCACAGATCGTATGATTAAATATGGAAAACATCTGGTTGAAGGAGACTAACAAAAATCTGAACATCTGGAAAATATTGGTAAAGAAGCTAATTAAGTTTGTCAACTTACAAATTGTTCTAGCAGGAAGTATTTAGAGGTAGCAGATAATTGAGATTTCATTCCTCTGGCTGCTTGTCCTTTCCTTTGTTTATTTTGGTACAACTGGAAGGACTTTTTAACTTCCAAATACTCCTTTTCACACAAATTGGGAGGGAGTTACCAAGGGCTGTGTTGCAGCAGGTTACACTCACAGTGGAAGAAAAGGAAAAATAGATTTTGGTTCCTGTTGTCTCCGGGTTTAATAATTTTAAAAGACACCAAAATATATTCAACTCCCACACACCTCTTGGATCCTCTCAGCTGAAGGCTTTGCTGCTGCTCCTCAGCTCTTCCACAATTTGCATTTGGCCAAGGCTGTGATGTTTTGTCAGGGGAAAGTTTTGTAGCAACTCCACCTAACACTGAACCTGTGGGGTTATTGAGAATATCTGCATTTGGCTCCTAACAAACACCTAGAACTTGAGCTTTGTCTTTAAAACATGGCCTTGCTAAAAAAATCCAAGACTGGGCAAAACACTTCTTTCACACAAAAAGCCCTTTTTTGTGTCAGAGAGAGATTTTCACAAGCCGTGATGCATCGAGACCTCAGCCATGACAGATCTCGGTGATTTTTGCTCTGAGGGCAGGAGACAGCTCTGATTTAGTTTTCAAATCTGAAGTCAAAGAAAACAAGTGTCTTTTTAAAAGTCAAACCAAGCCCTTAACGCTCTTCGGGGGGGAACAGTCACATTGATTTATGTTCCTTTATGGACTCAGATATAAGCATGACCATCACAGCATTAAAAACTGAATGCATCTTCACTTCTAAAATCCCGCCTATTATTTTCTCCCCATTTCCTATCAGCTTTCTTCATTTTGCAAGGTGGTGATTTGCTCTACTTAAGTCTGACCACATCTTGCCTAGCTCAGGGCCTCGGTGCAAATGAAGCTTCTGTCACCATGAGTAACACCCCTTAGATGTAAAGAAATTAAACATTAAGGGCTTTGCAGTGTTACTCACACAAAAGAGAAGATATTAATGAATAGGCTCCTTTGAAAACACCCTTCTGCAGTTAAACCTTTAATGACAAAGGGTTTCTTTGGAGTTTCTTGTTGAATTATCCACAGTCTATCTGTGAGCCTCTTGGCTCTTCAGAAACAGGGAAAATTTCACATGGAATGAAAACAATTCCCGCATGACTGCCTGTCCTACCCACCAAAAAAAAGAAGAGACACGAATAAATTAAGGTACAAATGAATGTAAATGTCAAGTTAATAGTTCAAATACACAGTAGAATGGAAGAAATGCCTGTGTTTGTCTCCAGCAGCAAACACCCTGGTGGCCAGATTTGACAGCAGCTAATTGAGCAGTAATTGTTATTAATGTCTCTTGTCTTTGCTGTCCACAGCAATTCTGGCTGTGCAGAGCTTGGGGAAGCAGTGATAATTCTTAGGCTGCTTGAAGGGATTGGAAATGTTCCTTTCTCATGTACTGAGAAATGTGAACACCTTTGGAATGGGTTAAATGGGTCGATTATGACCATCAGCACTGTCTCTGTCTTTGGTTTTCCAGCAGATACTCTGGAGTACTGTTGGTGTGCCCCTTTTTCGAAGCTTTGAACCCAAGGAAAAAGAAATTAAAACCAAACTGAAGTGAAATTTGAGGGCTGCAGGCCTGGCCATGAGGACCAGTGGGCCACAGGGGGCTTCTGGTGACTCCCAAAAATTCACAGCCCGTGCCGTGTGTTCAGGTGTCCCTTTTTGCTCTCAAGAGCTTTAGGAGAGCTGGAAGGTTCTGACATGTGCTGCTTCCAGAGAACTCCAGAGGTGTTGGAGCTGCATCTCCTGGGGGCATGTGAAGGGGTTTGTTGCAGACAAAATTTTGACAGATGTTTCCCATTGTAAAAGCATCTCTCATCTTTTCCCTGTCCCTTCTCCTATATCTCTGTGACATCTTATTGTTGGAGACTCAGCTGGGCAGCCTATTTTGCATGAAATTTTGGGGGGGAGAGAAAAAAAATCCCCCAGAATACTTTTCTGCCTTCCAAATTCTTGTCGAAATTGGTTTAATTTTAGCCAAGGGCCACAAAGGTTTCAAGAAAAACACACACACATGGATGTGGAAGTTTCTACATGCACAGTGTGACTTTGCTAGCTCCACTTCCACATGGAACAGTTTGAACAGGGTAACAGTCTGAATAATTCCCAGATTTGGAGGGATTAGAGTGAGGACAGTGTGTGGTTTCCAGTAATGACAGAGTAATGCTTGCTGAGAGGAGATTTTGACCTGCCGCTCCTCAAAGGCTGAAGGTATTTAAGGGAGATTTAGTTTGTTGTTAATCTTAGGTGTGCACAGGCATAATTTCCTTTTTTTCTGTGCCAGCTGGGATTCTGCAATCTTCTGGTGCCAAGTAACCCAGCCTTTCCTACCTCCAACCCTTTATGGGCCAAGTGGCTAATGAGGAAATTTGAAATTATGTGTAAAAACAGAGCAAGAATCTGAGGAGAAAGGCCAGAGTTGGAATTGGATCCTAACTGGGCTTGTTTTTCTGTGCTGGCAGCATTTAAAAAATGCAATCCAGCTTGGTGAGGGCCATCATTGCAGCTGTAAGTGAAGGCAAAGGGACCAACTCTACATCTGCAGGTAACAGTGGGATTGAAAAGAGCAGGAGGTGTTTGAAAATCTGCTCCCTAGATAATTTTTACTTCTCTGAAAACATGAAAAGAAAAGAAAAGAAAAGAAAAGAAAAGAAAAGAAAAGAAAAGAAAAGAAAAGAAAAGAAAAGAAAAGAAGAAAAAAAAGAAAAGGAGGATTTATCCCCAAATGTCAAAGTGAAACCTGAAGTGAACCTCGATGCTCACTTTTAAAGTCTGGGTCCTTATTAAAATTTGGAGAGAAAAAAAGAAATCCACAGCAAAACCTCTACTTTTATCTTTCAACCCTTCATTTCTAAATAAACATGAACCACATCCTTGGTAAACCCAGCTGCAGGTTGGAGGCAAATTAAATAAATTGAAGTTAAATTTCTGAAAGCTTCTTCTGTGTTTAATGTGAGATTCAAAATTTCATACATTTTCCATGTATGTCATCGTGGCTGCTACGGCTCACATGTGATATAATATATACAGTTTTTCTTTCTATGACTTGAAATGACTTTTCATTTCTTTTGTTTTACTTCCTTTGTTTCCTGTGGATGTTAGCCACTTGATAGAAACGGGAGAAATTGTTTTGGCTTCCCCTTGCCCTGTGACTCCTAATTATCCGATATTTGTACTTTCCCATCTGTTTCGGGATTGGTTGGGGATTTTTCCCTCTCTGGGTTTTGGACGAGGAAGAACATTTCTATAAAAATCTGTTCTTTGCCCGGAGCAAAATGGCTCGGATACACTGCTGGCTGTAGATCTGACAAGGAGAGGTTTTGAACCATCAGCAACTTTCCTAAAGCTGATATTTCCCTCCGCAGCAGGGAAACACTTCACACAGGGATTCAGGTGCTCAGGCAATTCCCAGGAACGACAGCATTTCGAAAAGGTTGTTGTTATTTGAAGAGACAATTAAATCATTGCTGCTTTAGTGTGCAAAAGCCTGTGATGTAACATGGAAATTCCAGCACCCAACCCCCTTTCCTCTGCCCTTGGTGCTTGCCCACATCAGCTGCTGCCAGCAGAGCGACTCTGCAAGTTTTGGGGATCCCCAAAATTGTGAGAATTGTGTGTCCCCCAGTAAGCTCAGAATTATTAACATGACTAAAGGCAGGTCAGGAGAGGTCCAGGGCACAACTTCCAGGAGAGAATTCTCAGCGTTGTCCCTGAGATCCCCACACAAATAAAATGTAGTAAAAGCAGCCTCCCTTTTCCAGCTTGCAGGTGGTTGTGCTCCCTGGAAAACTGCTTGGAGTGGATTCCCCTCAGTCCTTGCCAGCTGTGAGGAGCTGGAACCTGAACCCTCTAAGTCTGATATTTGCTGGAATCACTGCAAAGCCTTTCCTCCAGCCGAGCTCCTCCCAGGTTGCAGCTCAGGACTCACTTCCCACCAGAAGGGCTCTATTTGTCCTCCCTGGTGCTCTGAGATATTCCAAGACAATTCCGGGGTTCTCAAATGCCAGTGGGAAGCCTTTGTGTACAAATGCTTTCTGAAGAAGTGTTTCCCTTTCAAGACATCACAGGTTTTTGCAATAATCCTCAAATCAGGCATTTCCTCTGCCAAGCAGCTCCCTGGGAAGTTGGATGCTCTGGGTACTGAGCCCTCCTGACTCAGAGCAGGAGCTAGAAGGGCAGTGGGGCCCATGGAAGGCTCATTCCAAAGGGTTGTTTGGTTTTTCATTATATCCTAGCTTGGAAAGCTCATAGATTTCAGAATTTCAGTACTCCCAGAGTAGTCTCCTTCCCTCTACAGCCACCAGCCCCCAGCTCCCTGCCAAGTGGAACGTCTGGACTATGGATTTATTCTTTTCCTTGCTAATTTTCCATGCAGATGGCACAAGAATATGTCAGCCAGTGGGTCTGGAGTTAAATGCGGAAGTTTTTTTTCCTCCTGAGGAGAGCTGGGTGTGTCACCCAGCAGCAGCGTGGGTCTGCTTTCCACCAGGACTCCTCAGAAGGAACCAACCGGGTTCTGCTCAGCCTGTTCTGAAATCCCTATAAAATTAAACCGCAGACAGGAGCTAGAAATAAACATTTCTGCAACTTCCCAGTGCCACTGGACTTCATTCTACCATCAACCACCAGGGCAGCTGTAAAGAAGCAAACCCCTGTATCATCAGCTGATCCTCCCGGGGAGGCTCTATCTGCCTGGCTCATTTGAATTTCAATGCCATTGTTTTGCGTGTGTTGAACTACAAAGAGAAGAAAAGCTTTTTGTTATTCCTCTTCATCAACTGATCTAATGCAAGAGGAAAATTGCTGGTAATTATTTTTTGCGGCAATTATGCTGGCCCAAACACCAGAAGTGCAAGCACATTCCTTGTTATTTATTACAGAAAGATCTCAAACCACAGGCTGTTTAGAATGCACAGCATTTCAATTCATGAACTTTGATGAAACTTATTTTAATATAGCTTTGTTTCCCTTATTAAATGACAAGAAAGATTAATTACAACATATCTGGTAGTGCTTTAATGTTGCTGAGTGTATTTCAGTAGTTAACTTTCTCTGTATATGAACAGCACAGCTGCTCCAGAGGGGTTTTCTCAACCAATTCCAAATCTGGAAAGCCTGAACTTTTATCAGATTTTATGCCTGGACCTGAAAACAATTAAATTTTTTCCTAATAATTGAATTTATCTCAATCTGCAAGGAGCCAGTTGTCTGGTTATAAATCTGCACCTGACGCACGTTGTTGTACACCAAATTTAATAAAGTTTCGTGATGAGAGAGGAGATTTCTTTCCTAAGGGTGCCGCTGTGGGGTTTGTTCTGCAGTTTGGATCACGAGTGTCTGGGTTCTGTTGCCTGTCTGTGCTGGGTGTGAGCTGCACCTCCTGCTTTTCTGAAAATGCAGCTCCTGCCCTACTCCTCTCTAGCTGGGTGAGCTTGGAAAACTCATTCCCCACTAGAGACAGTTGGAGTGCTTGAAAAATATCCTGTGGGGATTTGTATTTTGTTATTCCATCAATTATTTTGCCCTGAAATATTTCTGCTGTGGCTTTTTTGCTGCTGTCTTTCCCTCGGTGTTACCCCAAACAGATTTTCCTCTGAAAAGGAAAATGGTAAAAAAACTTCAGCATTTTTTTGGACCTGTGCAGGGTTGAGTTGGGCATAAATGATCCTTGTGGGTCCCTCCCAGCTCAGGAGATTCTGTGATCCCTCAGTCCCTGCTCCTGCCAAAGTAGCCTTTTATCCTGAAGAAAACCATCCAGAGTGAATTCAATCAGGTTTTAAATATATCAAAGCAGGCTGGGAGAAAAGGTCATCCAGGTTTATGATGCAGCTTCTGGAGAGGAATTCACTTTTCACTAATAAATTTTCATTTCTGGCAGCTACAGCTCCCCACAAGGAATTAGCTTTTGCATTAAAGTTTAGATATTGATACTTATAGAAGAAACATTTGCCTCCTCTTTATAATATTTATATGTAATCCACAATTTCTGCAGTGTCTGAAACAGAACAGACTCTTTCCAGAATGTCTTTTTTAATATTAAACTTCCAAATGGAGTTAGGGGTGTGGTCCTGTCTTCCACATGGATTTAAAACTTTCAATTCCTGCATGCCTATAAGAGCAGTAATGATACCTGGAGTGTGTGTTTTTAATGATCCTTCTTCTCACTGGTGATGTTTAGGATGTGCAATTCTACCCCACTCCAAGGTCACACCCCCCAGACAAATTGATTTCTGAATGTTCTGTTGGTGATGGGCTTGGAAAACAAAACAAAACAAAACAAAAACCTTCGATATACATTTTCTAATGATAGATTGACTCTAAACCAGTGTTTATTTTGGACTTGTGCCTTTTAGATCAGCCAACAAATGCCAATTTCAGTGTCCCCTGGTATTTTACATCTTCCCAAACACAGCTCCCAGTTGTTGCCATCCCCAAATTCTTCTCCTGAGCAGGTCCCAGTAACTTTTCCAGATTTGTTTGCAGCTTTTTGGATGTGCCCAAGAGAGAATAGCACAGGATAATCCCACTCAACCCCGTGGCTGAAGCAGAGGCTTTGAATAAAGGTGAAAGGCTCATTTCACAGACTCCATCACCAAGCCTATACAAATTAAATTTCTACATTACTCACAGGATGACTTGCAATTATGTTGATTAATCATATGTTACTGAGAGAATGGAAACTCATTTATAACAGGCATTATTAGTCTATTGTGTCATTTTAGGTTTCTTAAAGCCCTGTTCCAGAGACAATTCCTCTCTCAATGAGCTGGTTAATTCCATTTTGCTTCCACCTTGTTTGTAATTAATTTTTAAAAAGTTGTTTACATGAAACACAATTAATCCAACACAGTTCTTTAAAGAAAGGGAATATGTAAACTCATTTAGAAGTGCAATATTTCAATGGGGATACTCAAAATAGGGATGTTTCCCAGAATAATATAAATACGAGAATGTTATTTGACCTTTGGTTTGTTAGCAGCAAGTAATATGCACATTTAATTTTGAAAAGTATATTGACCCTTGAACCATCTTCTAAATAAAAATGGAGCTAATAATGAAGAGAATTTTATGGGGTACTATTTATTTAGCTGGCAAAGAGGTTTATTTATCTAGGAAATGGCACCATTGCCCCTGAATCTTGGGAAACAGGGAAGTCTTGGACAGTGACCCCCAGAAAATATTTCTGGCATCTCTTTGGTTGCAGATTTTGTGGGGCCAGGGTGTTTTTTGTGGTCAGAAAACCAGAAGTCTGCAGGATTATTTCACTGGCAGGATTCAGCAGTAGTGTCCTGGCTTGAATTGAGCATAGCAGCCTGAAAAACCCAGTATTGCTCATTCAGAGCAAAAAGGATGGAATAAGTTAATACACATCAGTACGTGTGTAAAGAAGGAGCTGCTGGAAGATTTGATGAGATTTTCCTTGGAGATTCCTCATGGTTCCCACTCATTCCCTTCCCAAGGCCCTTGCTCCTCTGCTGCCTCCCCTCTGAGCCCAGGGTGGGGTTGATGCCACCCTTCCCAGAGAGCCTGGCTCCCCCAGAACTCACCTGGGCTTTGGTGGGAGCAAGGAAGGAGCCCTGGGGATGGAATTCCTGGCTGGTATTTTCCAGCTGCCTCCCAGTTCCCACTGGAATGCCGGGGCTGATGATGGGACCTTTGCCTTTGCCAGAAGCTGAATCTGGGCACCACTTCAGCAGGCAAAAACATCCACAAAACACAGAGGCTGACGAGGGGCTTTGTTCCAAAATTGATCTGCCCCGGGCAGTGACAGACAGTGATTCTGTGTTACTTTTAATTAGTATATTCCTGCCGGATTTTAATAAACTATTTACCAATGGATTGCTCTGTCACAGGGCATTATCAGTTCTTTGAGGTTGTGCTGCAGAGAAGGTCAAATGTGAAAAGCTCATTCTAAGACTGAAATAAAACATGCCAAGAATAAAGCTTTATGGCATGATTAACATTTTCCTATTCAACCTTGCTGAGAGATTGCTGTTCCATCCCTTTATTAACGTGCAAGTTGTCTTTTGCAACCAAGTGATGCAGTCTTTTGTAATTTGGATAATAAAGAGAGTTGTTGTTGTTGTTTAATAAAAAGAATGGTAATTTATTGACACTTGGCTCACACAATGCAGTGTAATGAAACCAACAAACTAATTTCAGTCCTCCCCGTGCACTCCATGCTAATTAAAAGCAACAATCAATATGGGCAAGGCGTTGTCAACAATGGCATTAAAAGCCTGAGCTGTGGCCAAAGGCTGATGACAGTTTGCAAGGATGAGGCAAATGGGCGGGAGGTGGAAGAGAAACCAAGAATTACTCAGGAGACAGAAGCTGCAACTTTTGCTAGTGGGGTTTTTCAACTTTCATTTGAGTATTTTATGGATTTTCTTCTTTACTTCTAATATTTCATTTGACAATCCCTTAATGAAATTTGTTTCTGTAGGCACTGATTATTAAGGCTCTGATTTAAAAAAGCCAAGGCAATAAACTTTGCTACCGAGTCACATGAAAAGGAGTTTTCCTGGATGCAAACCCTCCTGAGGCTCTTGTTTCCTCTGAAGCTGGAGGTAAAATCCCATTGCTGCTGCTGGGATTTGATTTTCTTGTTTCAGCTGTCTCACAATAAACTTGTAGAGGTCTCCTTGCAGAATTCAGGTTGGCGTGAAGATCGATTCCCTGCTCACCATCCCACAGTCCTGCTCAGGAATTTGAGCAGCCACCTCACTTTTCTGCTGCTTTGTAAAATCAAAAAGACTCAGTTTATCTTCCGTTCCACAGATCACAGTAAAAATGATGAACACAATAACGACCTTCAGAAAAAGCAGAGAGTGTGAACACTTTGGGCATTTTTATGTGAGTTTTATTTCCCAGTTTTATATATAAATATATTTATGTGAATGTTCCTTGCAGCCCTCAGAGGCAGGCAGATCACTTATTGAAATATAGCAGCTGCAGTGAAACACAAACAAGCTGCTATAACTCAGGTATTTCCAAAATCCCCTTTGCTAAAGGATTTCTCAACTCTCATCCATTTAGTTACCCTTTGAGAGCTGGCTGGACTTCACAGTTTATTCCCTGAAATTCGCCTTGCAAGCTCACAGAGGTTTCAGATGAGGGTGAAATCAATTCTGACAAGAGGAGGCTCCTCAGAAGTGTGTTTGACAGCCATCAGTCTGTGGAGAGACAAAATCTGGGGGATCTCAGCTTCAGTAACACACCTGATTGGAATTTTGTGAACTGAGGGGCAGTGCTGGGGTGTCCTTTTTTTGGAGCTGTTGAGTTCTGTGGGGACTAAATCATGCAGGTTCTCATTTTGACCTTCTGTGGGTTTAGGTGTGTGCACAACTCCCAGGAATTAGGAAAGGAAGGAACCCAAGGAAGTAGGAGAAGCAGGATCGGCTCTTTGGGATGACATCCCTGTAGCTTTTATGAAGTTACATCAGAAAAAACAGATCCTGCCTGACCAGTTTAGGAGAGGAGATGAAATTCCCATCCATCCTGCCTCGAATTGAGGCTTCAAGCAATTCCAGGCTGAGGACTGTGGACACAGAGAGCACAAGCAGGGGAGAGCAGAGAGCAGATGGTTGTCTCAGGAATGCTCAGGAGGCTGAGGGCAGCTTGCTCCAAACTGGGGCTGTGCAGCTGCCCAACAACATCTGGGCCTTTTCCAGGGGAGGGAAATCAGCCCCTGCCCAGCAAAGGCACCGAATCCCTGGATGAATTCCCCAGGGATTGTGCTGGTCTGCACAACCCACAGCTGGAAATAAAAGGCTGTTGGGATCATTTTATTTCTGCTTGTAAATCACAGGCTGGAGCCTCAGGAGGAGTAAACACAGATGTGTCTGCTGGGGTCAGTGCAAGGCAGGGATGCTATCGAGAACCCAACTTATTTTTAGCATTTTTCTGCCCTTCATGATGACGTGACGAAGACAAAATTTCACTTCTCCACAAAGAGATGTGCCTTCCTCTTCCAGTTGGGAAATTTTACACCATCCTACACAGTGGAAAAATAAAAAAGGGTGTTGAATATGGCCCTGAGCCAATGGGATCCTCAGTGTTTCAATAATCACAGGACTGAGCCTGGACAGAAAGAGTGGCATTAACCACCCCAGGATTTGCAATCCAAGTCATTCCTCCTGCTCCATTTGCAGATTGCCCTGGTTAATGAAATAAATGCAATTCCACTTAAGGACAGAAAGGAGGAAATAGGTAAATTGTTTCTGGAGAAGCTGACCTCTGACACACACACTTCCCTCGCAGCAGAATGTTTGCTCGGTACATAAACTTTATGGTTGTTGTTTCCTCTTGTTGTGCATTAGTTAAAAGAGAAGCTACACTTGGAGGGGTTTAATAGACTGGAGAAGTCTTGATTTCAAATATTTGCTTTAAATGCCTGGCACTGTGTGATCAGAATGACATTTCTCCAAAGTTCCAGAAGAAATCACTACCAAAGGTGGGACCCCTACAGAATTTCTTTCTCCTGAGAGTTCTCAGGAATCTGGGTGGATTTTGATAATAAAATACAACCTTCAAAAGTACAACTTTCTTCCTCAGTATCAGTTAGTTTATCTGTGGAAACACCAGTGATAAAAAACAGCTTCTAAAATGAGATGCATTTCTCTGATGGTTACTGCATGAGTTATGAATACTCTGTGTGTGCTGAGAAAAGGAAATGAGGCTGAACAGTACAATTTTGAAGCCTCCAGCCCTGCTGCTCATTAAAATAATTTTGTAGCTGCATTTAAAATATATTTTTCTGCAACTGGGAATGTTTCAAAGATTGTTTTGGTTGCCATTGAACTACAGAGAGAGTAAATTCTCTGCTTTTGTTAAAGGCATTTTGTTATGCATTCTAATAAAGGGCTGACTCTAGAACTGAGTAAATATTTATGTGCAAAGTGCTATTCCAACTTTTTATAGACAGATCTTAAAAATTGCTCTGGAATATGAATTTCACAGAGATTTTACCTTTTTTTTTAGCTCTAGAGGACTCAAATAATCATAAAATACCTCAGCAATTTCACACGAGTTAACAGAGCGATTTCTTCCTGATCTTTTGGCTGCTGACTTTGGCTTTACTCTCTGTGGAGCAGCATTTCCAAGCACGGAGGTTTTGTCTTCCCAAATCCCGCTGCCAGCTTTCCTGGGATGTCATGGCAGGGTCACCTGAGTGAGCTCTGAGTCTGTGAGGGCATAAAAGAGAGGAATAGAGAACAATCTTAGAGAGGAGCAATCATGGAGAGGGAAGAAGAGTTCTTCTTTTAATGCCCAAATCCTGTGAATCCATGCCAGTAGCAATGCCCAGTAAGGAATTCCTACAGTTTTTCATATATTCAAATATTAACTTTAAACATTATATTTACTGGCCTTATCTTTAACAAAACTCTACATTTTGAGCTCCATAAGGTGAAAATCAGGGTCTACTGGATTAAACACTTGGCAAAAAGTGGTGTTGTTAGAAAACAGCAAAGCAGATTTTTTTCTTTTTTTTTTTTTTTTTTTTTTTTTTTTTTTTTTTTTTTTTTAATTGGGGGTGCCAAAA
>VWZN01009183.1:480275-494416 GCA_013396955.1 Regulus satrapa
TTTTTTTAATCAGGGTGTCAGCAATGAGCCTGGAGCCTACAGGGCTAAATCCTGTCTGTACTGACGGTGGCTAAATCCTGTCTGTATCCCAGGCTGTTCTGAACACTCCTTGCCTTTTATCCTCTGTTGGCTTTGGTAGCTGGGTATGAAATCAGCAGTAGCCTCACAGATTTCCCAGCTGGTTGCATTACAAGATTGCCAAATTGCATAAATACTCTTGGTTTCACTTGTCAGAAATATAATCCTAAAACAACCTGAGATCTGAGGGAACTCGGAGATGGGTGTCTTTTCTGGTTTGCTTGACCAGAGTTGTCTTTTTTTCTGTGATTATTGACCTAAGGTTAGTGAGTATGTCTCCCTTCACATTTTTTTATTCAAATACTTCAGCACCAGCATCTAAAAATGCACCTCAACACACACAGAGTCTAAAGAAGAGCAAAGGTGTTTTTCACGTGGTGTTTGCCATGAAGGCAGTGGCACATGGGTGAATTTTCATGGGCAGAGCAGTTTGTTTAGGAGGAAACTCTCCAATTTAACCCCCAGTGAATTTGTGTGTCACAGACATGGACGGCACAGGGAGGGGAGAGATGCAACAGGAAAATTCCAGGTTATGCACAGAGAAACAGCTGGTGGTGATAACACTGAAATATTTAAGAAGAACCAGCAAGAACTAGGTATTTAAAGAGTTGCTGCTGTGCTTGAAAGGTTACCTGTTTTGTCTAATAAAAGGTGTTTCTCCCTACAAATCACACCTCTCTTTTATCCTTATGTTTCCATGCCCTCATCAACACAACTGCAACTGGCATATGAATGAGATCATAAAAATATATGAACTTAATCCACGTCTTAAAAATAAATTCTGTTCTTAAGCAGTCTTTTCAGCTCTTTATTATAACTTATGCCACCACCACAAGTTTCAATCACCCGTTGGGACCTCTGTAATCTGTATGCAGTTGACAACAGAGTGATTCGTTTCACACTCAGAATATAATCTGCTTTAATTTCCCAGATATGTAGTCAGTATTTTGGGGACTTCTGAAATTTCAGCAGGGATGGCTGACCCCGAGTGAGCCCAGGGATATCCCAGACTGGCATCGTGCTCAGTGGATAAAGCAGGAGAAGGAGGAGAAGGGCAGTGAGGGTGTTTCTCAAGGATGGAGCCCGGCTTTCCTGCGGATAGCTGAACTCTGCCTGCCATGGGAAGGGGGGGAATGGATTCCTTGCTTTGTTTGCATTGCCTATTAAACTATCTCTGTCTCCACCCACGGGTTTTCTCACTTCCACTGCTCCCATCCTCTCCTCTGTTCCCAGGGACAGCGGGGCTGGGCTCCCACCTGCTAGAGTTTGATTGTATTTGGCCTGTTTGTGCCTGTCACCTGAGGATATAGTCCATTAGAATACTTTCCCATGAAAATTTTGAATGGGATTCACCATGTAGAAGCAGAAGTAAACCATAATTTCTGACATAAAGAGATTTTCCCTTGGTTTTCCTTCATTCTCTACCACACAAGTTCTTCACCTCACTGTCAGCAATGACCTGGTGAGAGCTGGGAATTTACATCAAACCAGACTAGTTTGCATCCAGCTATTCCTTGCCCCTGTATTTTGCATTCCCAAAAGTATCAAATTACTTTCAGTTCAGGTCTCCTGTTAATTGTCCCTCTAGCAGCTGAACTGTGTCCCTTGGGAATGGTGTCGCCAAGACGATGCTGCTGCTTGGGGCTCTGCTGCCATCTAGCCAGCTTCCATCCCCAATCCCAGCTTCCATCTCAATTCCCAGCTCCATCCTTGCCCAGGGACACGGCTGGATGTCCCGGGGGAGTGTGAGAAAACAGGACTGGTCCCCCGTGAGTGCCCCAAAGGGGGTGGCAGCGGTCACTCGGCTGCTCAGGCTCCAGGAGGGACAGCATGTTGTGCTCAGCACTTGCTCCCTTTCCAAATGTGTCTTTAAAACTTCGACACCTTGGAGCTGGCACAGCTCCCTGCAGCAATTTGGGTTCCTTTCACCTGAACGTCGACAGCTTATCGGCGCTCAGAGGGAAACCATTCAATCTGTTGGCTGGGAAGACGTTCAAAAAGCACAGCAACACTTGAAAATCCCAAACACACGAACCCCAAACAACAGCAAAAGCCCTTTTAAGGAGAGTGCAGGTGCAAAGCTCCTTTGTAGAGCTGCTGCTCCTTTCTCACAGAGCAGATCCTCAAGCAGCAGGTCCCCAAAGTGTTCTGTCAGAAGGACAGCAACAGAGAGGGAGCGACGAGCTCAGAAAAAATGCACTCATTGAAAGCAAACCAGAAAGTGACTGAGGAAAGAATATCCATGGAAATATATAATAGAAGGTAATCATACATCTGTGTATGATTTTAAATGAAGCACTCCTTTTAAAGGTTTATTTAAAAGTACTCTCAGCTCTCCAGGAGTGTGTTTATTCACTATTCTGCATCTTTAGCAGAACAGCCAGCAGAGAAAGGAGTGGAAGATGTTGTTGTGTCTGGAAAAGTCCCCCAGTTTAGCTGTAACACTCTCTGCCAAACATGTAGGATAAAAGAAAGCCTCAAATCCAGCAGCAACTCTTTTATATCCTTCTCCCTCCCTTCCTTTTAGGTGCAGAGCTGGGGTTTGCCTCCAGCCCTGGGTTTGGATCCCACAGCATTTATCCCTCAGTGGGAGCTCAATAAATCTCTTTAAAAACTTCACTGCTGTGCTCTGGGTGATGCTGGACCCTGCCAGCAGCCAGAGGAGAGGAGGGGATGCTGGCTCAGATCCTGAGAGCACCAAGGGTTCCCAGGTCCTCTGCTGACTCCCAGATCTGCATTCAGGGATTCCTGTTTGGAAAAGACACCTGGAAGTTTAATCTGGCCTTAAGAAGTGATGCTGCCCTGCTCTGTGCTGCTCTTCAGGCAGTTCCTTTTGTATTTTCTCTCTTCTCTCTGCATTTTCTCTTCCATTTCTCAGCACTTTCTCACCAAATACCTCAAACTCCCACAAAGGGAGGCAAAGGGAAATAAACAACAAAAACTCGGCCAGGGCAAGTCTCTGTATTTATTTTTTCCCCTATAAAACCTTTTTGAATGGAACAGAACATTCCTGTTCATCCGAGGTGGATCTGGGGGAAGAGAACACCTGGATTTCCACTAGAGGGTGACGTTGTAAAGCTCAAACGGGATGAGAGAATTTCCCAGGGCAGGGTGGGGATGGGGCTGGAGGAGGGAAATGCTGCTGCTCTGGGGGTCCAGAAGGTTCCTCATTCTCCTCCCAGAGGGAAACAGAGGGGCACTGCAGAATTACAGGTTGTTCTCGTCTTCCAACATGGTGAATCAGAAGATAAATGGGAAAACTAATTCTGTCTATTGTTTCCTTCAAAATCTAGTTTATTAGAGGGAAAGCAATTTATCCCACCAGAATTTGTCAGCTGTTGTCCTGATCAATAATTTGGGACTTGGAAAGCTTTGATGTCTGCTTTAATTTGGAAGATTTAGGTATTTTCATCCTTGAGGATAATTTGTACAGTGGCAACACTTAAACACTAGGAGAAAGAGATAGGAATAAATATTTAATTGTTATTTAGATGAAGCTAAAACAACAACAAAACCACTCAATTTTTATCAGAATCATTACAAGAAATCTGCACAAAGATTTTCCTTTCATATAAATGAAAGCAAGATTTAGAAAGTTTAAGCTTGAGCTGACAGTTGAGTTTCTGTACACAGGCCTTGCAAGAAGAAACTTCATGAAAATTTCATGAAGGTCTCACAATTTGTTTCACGCTTAGAATGAAAACACAAAACATTATAATTTTACATAAATTCTTCATTTTGTTAAAATGTAATTTGTTCTTCTGCGCCTTGCCATGAGATCACAAACCCTTTGTCCACCCGATTTTCTGCCACTGTATTATTCATTTCTGAATTTCCACTGTGCACAGGATCTCTGTTGTAGTTACCCTTGAAAAAAAACCCACACCAAATATATTATTTGTAGCAAATATATGTCCATGGAGCTACACTCTATAAACACCAGAAATCACATCCTTCAGCTGAGTCTGAAGCTGTCTCCTACAGTGGTTTATTGTCAGCAGAGAAAAATTCTAAAAGTTACCGAGACACTGTGTTAAGAAAGACAGAAAAATCCTAAAAGTTAGGTACTGAGACATTGTGCTAAGAAAAGTCCTTTTGTCTTGCTTGCCATTCTAAGAGAAATCATTTTCTCTTACAATTTTGAGCTTCACAAATTAAAGACTCACATGTTTTCTCTGTTGAAATACCTGACAATTGCCCAGGAAAATTTGGTGCAGTCCTTCTGTGGGGAGAGCCTTGCCCCCCTAATGTCACAGCAATGAAATCAGGCAGAGCAGGACAGATATTCTAAAAATCAGAGAGATCTCTCGTTCTCACCTTGCAAATTCCCTGTTCTTTCTCTCTTGCTTTGGGTGTAGAAGTCAGTGTGAGGGTGGAGGGAGGAGTAATTACAAGTTTGGTTACAGCTCCTGATTTCCCACAGCAGCTCCAGGCACAGCATGGAGATGCCTGGGGGACAGATTTGAGCTGGAATTGTTCTTTTTCTGACTGCAATGTTCCTTCTTACGTCCCTGATTCTAACACTGGGGTGGTGCTGAAGGTGAAGTAGACCCAGCTCTGCTAAAAGGGTCTTTATGTGGGGTGTGTCCACACAGGGAATATTGCAGAATATTTTCCATTGGAAGTGACCTCAAAACTCATTCCAGCTCCTGCCGTGGGCAGGGACACCTTCCACCATCTCAGGCTGCTCCCACCCTGTCCAGCCTGGTCTTGGACACCTCCAGAGATCCAGGGTGCTCTGGGCACCCTGTGCCATTCCCCACCCTCCCAGGGAACAATTCCTTCCTGATATCTAATCCAAACCTCCTCTGTCTCAGTGTGAAGCCCATTCCCTCTCTTCCTGACACTGCAAGCTCTCATAAATACTCCTCTACCCCCGTCATTGTGGCCACTGCTAATCCCCCCACTCGGCCTCTGATGCCTTGGTGCAGCTAAATACAAAGAAGCCCTTGCTCCTGGCAGCCTCTCCATCCTTCTCCATTCCTGAAAACCCAGCTCCCTGTGCTCCAAGGCAGCTCCCAGCCCTGCAGGTGGGTCAGGATCCCAGGGAGACCACCTACCAAACCCCCTCCCTTTAAATCTTCTCAGGGCTGTCCAACACACTGGTTGTGTGTCAGCCTTTCTCTCAGGCATCTCCTCAGCTCATCATTGCCTGCTGTTCGTTTCTATTTAAAATCTATTCTGGCCCAAAATTGATTTCAAATAATTTTTGACACACGAGACAAATGTTCCCCAGCCTCAGCCGGGTTCTCCAGAGTCTCCTCTGAGCCTTCACCAGACCTTGGTGCTGCCATCTCTTTCTAAGGACATTTTTCTTTCTCCTTACCAAATCTCCTCATCCCTAAACCTGCCATCTCCCTGACAGCCAAAACCAGGGGAAAATTAAATCCTCCCCCCTCAGCTCTCAGGCAGTCTGAGGCCTCATCAGCACCTGGGGCTGATCTGAGGAGAAAAAACAAACTCGGGAAGGTTGGAACAGCAGAGCTGGGGTGGCACTGGAATTGCTCCCACATTCTGCTGCTTTGCCCATTTAACTTTTTATCTGTGGCTATTCTGTCAACACCAGAGGATGGGGTTTAATTGCTTTCTCAAACATATATGGCAACACCATAGCAACTTGTCCTCAATGCAGCAAATCCGTTTCTTCAGTAATTATTACCCTAATTAACTCTCAAATGTTAGCAATGCTCAATCTGCTGATTAAATTTCAATTGAATTTTGTTACTCACCAGCATTAGACCAGTGAAGGCAGTCTTTAAATCAAGATCTATTTAATTGTTCTTCCTTGAATGCTCCTGTAGAGAATTGTATGTACTTGTATTTCCAGTCATTTATGAGCACACACCAGTGCTCTGCCACACACTTCCTTATGTCAGGAGCTCACAGGATGAAGCACGAAGACAACACTGACTATGAAATGGCTCTAAAAACTCTGTGATTTGCATAAATCACTCTTATTTTTTTCCCCTATTTTTTTTTTCAGGCAGCCCTTCCATCAGATTCCAGCAACATCATTAATTTCTCTGCTCTCCAAGCATTTCTATGTTCGACTTCCCTGTGTTTATAACCCACAACTGATTAGATGTGGTGTTTATATCTCCTATATTCTTTGCAGGAGGGAGAGGCTTTACTTTCCTGGTTGATCCAAGACTTTGCAAGCTGAGAGCATTGCAGTAGATCTGCTGGTTAATATGGGAAGGGGGATTCATTCAACTGAGCTTTTCTGCTGTTTGATACCCAGAGGATCAGGACATGGCCAAATATTTGGACAAGGAATCACCTGGGAATTTTAGCTACCATGGATCTCAATCTCCTGGATGAGCCAAAAAAATTAAAATTATATTTCATTATTGTTGTTGTTGTTGCTGTTGTTATTTCTTCAAAAACATTTACATTCCTTGTTAAGGCAATATACTTTCTGATCTTTAAAGGCTCATCTTCCTCTTAGACTTCCCATCCTGCATGCACACTTCCACCCTTTCTTTTGCACTGCTCAAGTGACACCAATTCAGGAGATTAGTAAGAGCAGGACACTGATCATTTCCTTTGAGGACAAGGAGCATTTCCCCTGCTTTAACTCAGTGAAGCAGCTCACATCCATAGTTCCAGGCTGGGACCTCAGAGCTCAGGGCAGGGAGAGGATGGGACAAACAGAAAAACTTCTTAAATCGGCCCAGCTGCAGCATCTTTGGCCCCACCATCAGCAGCATTGACAGAACTGTTTTGGTTTTTTTAAAGCAGTTTATAGATGGAAGATGGCCCATGATTATTGTCCTGTGGCACCACTAGAACACAAGGAACATGGATTTTTCCCCACTAAAAACTTGCAGGTTTCCTTTAATATCTGGGTTTCTTTGGGAAGGAGAAAAAAAAATGAGATGTTCAACCTTGTTTGCAGAAACATTTTGTTAACACAGAAGTATTTTCTCAGGGTTTCTGTGTGGCAAACTGAAGGTGATTTTGTGGAACTGCCTTGGAAGGTCTGTGTGAGTCTGAGCAAACCAGAAATCCCTGGAGATTGATGAGGAATGACAGATCCTGAACAGCAGGGAATTGTTCAGAGCAGGAGTCAGCTGCTGAAATTCTTCCTCTGTGCAAAAGGCCAACAGAGCTCTTATCCTTTATTTAAATCTCGTGTTGTGACTCCTGAAAATGCTCACACTTGCACACTTCCTTAGCACAGGGCTGAGAATTTGCCACGGGGGGATTTGGCTGCCAGCAACCCCCGTGAATTATAGCACTGAATAGCTGCATAATTATTGAATCGAAAAATGTAGAAGGACAAATTGCTTTCTAAGAACAAATGCCATCTCCCAGAACAAGCTCGATCCGTTCCCTTCTGAGAAAAGAAGCCCAGATGATTACCTGAGAGTGCTGTGGAGGGTGCTGGGGACAGCCCCTGCCTCTGCCCCTACCAAAGGATGTGCATGGGTGTGAAAAACTGGCTGCAGCTGTTTCCAGCTGTTTATGTTCCTTTCTCCCCTCATCAGCTCCTCTGGACAAACTGATGCCTTTTGGGGGCTACCTAAAAACAGAGGCCAGATGAAATTAAAGGGGTAAAAAACAGTTCTATTTATTGAAGGGCAGAGAAAGCTCCCCAGGAACCACACCCAAAATGGACCACGGGTTTTCACACTTTTATAGGTTGGGATCACTTGCATATGAGGTGTTAATCTTCCAATTACAACTTCAGGTAGTGAAGTCATTGGCCCCAAGTTTGCTCCCCCCAACTCACTTTTGTTTCCATCTCTCAGGCCTGAGGCACTGAGGGGTCCTTGATTCCTGGGGAGGAATTGTTGTGTCTGCCCAGAATGGGACTGCTTTCATGCAGCCAGCACTGCATATGGAGTTTGGAGTTACACCCTAAAGAACTGCAGGATTACAAAGAGATGAAAAATATAACAGCTAAAATCCTGAGGCATCAAACCAGCTCCGAGTCCATCAGAGCTGACAGTGAGTTCTTCCTTTATGAAAACTGAGCCAGGATTATGTACAGCCCCTGGAATAGTCCTGCCTGTTCTATCCACCTCCTTCCCTCAGGTGACAAACTGTGCACTTGAAATTACTGGTCTTACTGCTGTTTGCTCTCTCCTCTCTTTCAGTAACTCCAGGCAGGTGATTTAGGGCAATTATGCTTTATTACATCCATTTATCCTTAATACTTACCTGTCATTTTGGGGCCTCTATCTACTCAATCACTCTCACAGGTACAAAAAGCCCCAGTGTAGAGATGTCTTCTCTGGAGTCCTGTCACAGCCTGGGAGCATAATTTATCTCTGGGACCATGAAGTGAAATCCTCAGCTCGAATTCAAATAGAGATTTCAGCAGTGCAATGTGACAACAGTGCACCAAGGCTGTTCAGCTTCTTCGGGCTGCTCTGGAAACACAAACAGGGCTTGAAACTAAATCCTGGGGGAAATGGGGCTCCTCCAGGCCAGCAGCACATTCAGGACAACATAAAGCACAGGAGGCAGGGGAAGGTGGGTTGAGTTCCACGACAGCACCTGGATGGTTTTGTGCCTGTGTAACCTCCGTCCCAGGCAGTTTGGCAGGGAGTGCCTTTCCTGATTATTCTCAAACTCAAGTGTGGTTGAAAGCGCAGAAAATTAGGGATCTGCTGGATTCTGAGAACAAGTTTGTGCCCTCGACCTGGCTGTGTGTTCCCTTCCCACCCCCTGGTGCAAAGGGATGATCCAATTCCCTCTGCTCTTACCTGGGTCACAGGTGGGAGGGTTTCCCTCACCACCACAGATTTCTTTACTTATTTATTGTCCCTTCTCTGGTAAGTGTGGTCTGCTTGGATGGGCACAGATGAAAAGTGGTGTTGCTGGAGCAATGATCTCGCTGGGTTAGAGGGAAGGAGAATAAGGATTGTGCCAGGCTCCTCACAAGGACTCAGTGCTAGAATTGCAAATGGACAGGGGACAAAGGAGGCTGATATCCCTCCCACTTTGCAAATCTGGACTGCTGACCTTCTCTCTGATTTCTGCTTCATTTCTCCTCAGGAAAAGTTGTTCTTTAAAAAAATTAATAATAATTTCTTTCTCCCAAGAATTGCTATCAGACATTTCAAATGTGCTTTTCACTTGACTTAAATGTTACAGTGGAAACATTCTCATGTGTCATGATTGTTCCATGAAAAGAAAAATGTCAAGGCTAAGTCACTGCCATCATTTATCTGGCTCTGGGCTGCTTTTGAACTGGGAGCTGCCAGCAGTGGGATGTAATGTCCGTGTTGCACAGCTACAGCACAAAGTCACAGTGTCCCTGGGATATGGGAGATACCTGGCAGCAAACACCTTTCACAGCCAGGGCAAAAATTTATCACCTGTGTGTCACCTCAGAGAGATTAATGGCCAATGGCAAAAGCCCTCTGATGCTAAATCTAGGTGGGGATCATGTGAGAAATAGGAAATTATTGCCTTCCTACCCAGCACTTCCACCCCGATTGAAGGAATCTGTGCTCCTGCGTTGTGCTGTGGTGAAATTGCTGCGGACACTGCATCAAAACATCTCTCAGAAACTCCTTTCCCCTCTCTCTCTGAAAATGAGCCTTTCCCTCTGTGTGGCCTGCAGACCTCACCGCAATTATTCACGTATTTGCAGCCACCTAATTTATTAACAGCAACTCACTGTACACGGAGGACGAACTGGGAGCCCTGACAAAGGATAAGACTTTTGGCCTGCTTGCCAAAAACAACCCCTGCCACTTGTTTTGCCTGCAATTCCGAGTCCTGACATTTGCTTCCCTTTGGAAGCTCAGCTGAGACTGAAGCTCCAGACGTTGCATTTTTAACATGTTCAGTTCATTGGGACCTTGTTTAACCCCGAGACCTCCTTTCTCTCCAAGATATTGATTCAACGTGATGAGTGCACTCCAGAGGAACGAGGGATCAGTCAGCAAAGCTCATGAGCTGGCAGAATCCAGGAGCTCCAGGGAAGAGCTCATGTGGACTCCCACTCTTGTTTTCCAGGAGGGACGTAAATATAAGCTTTGCATCGTGGCTTTCTTGGGTTTAAACCTGAAAAATTCTATATCCTCACAGAGAGTCAAAAGGAGCAACACATCAGCTCTTTTGGAAGGCATCCAGCTCCTGAAGCAGTGATGGTTTAAAGTGTATGGAGCTGTGGTTTGAAAGGTTCAGGGTTTTATTCTGTTCAGCCAGTGATTTGTGGCTCTGTTTTGTTGAGTTCTGGAGTAAACAAGTACTATAAAACAGCAGTGAGACAGATAAGGGATTTTTAGTGGCTAAATAAAGTTTACCTTAACTGCTGGATAACTGGGCTTCTGGGAAAAGACAGCCAGAAATGTAACAGGAGTTTAAAAACTACATGTGTGAAGGTCTTACATCTCAACCTCACAGATCTTGGCTGAATGGGGAGCTGATCCAAAAGAAGATACTTGAAGTATCCAGAATTTTAATAAAAGCAGATATAGATTCCAGATAAAAACCCATCCCAGTGTAAAGGCACGTGTGTGTGTTTGTGATTCCTCTGCCCCAAAGGTGGGGTTTCATTCCACCCCATGGAGGGAGGCACTGCCCACATTTAGCAGCAGCCAGAGTGGGTTTGTTTCCCCACTCTGATAAAGGATGAGTGTATTCCCTCCTGATTTCCCATGTTTTTCTACTTACTCTGTCCTCACCACAGCTGCTTTGGCAGAAAGCTCTCAGGCAGGAGAGCTCCTCCCTGACTGAGCAGAAACATCTCTGCAGAAAGAGACCCACAACACGACCGTGGTGTCCCAGACAGAGCTGAAAGCAAATCTCTCTCCTTACAGAGGCCCTGGAAAGGTTTCCACCCTGCTCAGGGCACAGCCCAAGCTCCTGCAGGCAGGGCAGGGCTGCTGTGCCAAGGAGGAGCCTCTCACTGCAGTCCCTGCAGCTCACACAGCCCCAGCTCCTTCTCTTTGCTCCTCCAAGAGCCAGCTCAGGTCCTTCCCCCAGAGGTTTTAATTTACGGGATAAACAAAACTTCAAAACCCCAGCAGGTAAATCAGGGCTGGTGTGTGCAGTTAATCCCAGGCCCTTTAGAGGGTATGGTTAGAGCTGGCTCTGACTGAAGAGAACAGAGCGTGCTTCGCTGTGGATCTGGAGCTGAATCCCACAGGAGTAAAAACTTGTTCTTGGAACATTTGGACCCGGGAGATGTTTTTCAGCAAAATGCTGATGCTGGATGAGGCAGATCAGGCTCCAGAAGGTTGGGCTATCTCTCTCCAAAGAGAGAGGCCAGCTCGCTACTCAACCCACTGACACTTTCTCTGAGTCATTTTCTGTTCCTGGCTAATGACTTCGCTAATTGGAATCATTTTTTCAGTGATTCCAATTCTACTCAAGCTCAGGCTTTGAAAAGTTCACAGAATGCTCCACATTTCTCCTACATTATAAACCTAATCTAATCTCTTTTTTATATTGACTCATGGACCCTCTAAGAAACATATCCTGTTGGCTCAGAATTGTCAGTCTTTTCCTATTTCATGACCAGTTTTGCTCAGGGCTGCAAAGTTTGCACAGTTCCACGTGTGTGTTCTAAACCTCTGACTCCTACAAGCAAGAAAGCCCCGTTCTTTCAGGTGTGATTGTTCTGAAATTGGCAATGCAATCTTAATGACTTGAAGAGAAGATAAAAATATTGAAACCATGGCAACCTCCAAAATTTCTAGCTGATGCCCAGCTTTGCTCTTTTGAGAAATGCAACCTGTTCACGATGCACAAAGGAACCTCGAGCAGATGTAGTCCATGAGTGGAGGAATTGGCTCAAAACAAACTGGTAAATGCAGCTTCTCTGCCCATTTCCCAGCTAAAAGTGATTTCAAAGACAGCCTGTTCTCCTTCAGTCACACCTTTTCTAGATCCAGCATCTCCACAACTTCCTTTTCCTTTCCAGGAGTCTTCCAGCCAGTTTTCACACTCTTCACTTTTTTGCAGAAGTACCTGAGTATAAAGATTCTGTTACAAATTTAGTGGCTCTTTTTTTGTTAGGTTCTGCACGCTAAACCAGAAATATGAGTCTGGTTCAATATGATGATTGTGGTTTTGGGGAGAGAACAAAGTTTACACATCCTTGGGTTCAATAGGTTCAGCAGCATGAAGTAGGGGATAAACAGTTTTGTGTGGTTCAGGTTCCATCTGCTGACCCTGGTCTCCTCAAAAGGTGAATTTCCAGGCATGAAATGTCCCACAACTCACAGGTGTGAGAGATAAATATATAAAATACATGCACTAAAGAAAAAAGACGGGATCTCTTTCAGAAATACCAGCCTATAAATAAATTTTAACTGAATATAAGTTGGTTTCTCTTGCTCCAGTGCTTCCTTTCTCCCTTTTTGGCACCAGGTGTAGTCTCTAAAAGCAGCAGAACGCCGAGTGCATTAGTGTCATTTCACTGATAATGTTCAAGGAATAATTACCACTGAATCAAGTGCTAAAATGAATCCTACATTAAATGCTCACCTCCAAGGATGCCTGTTGATGGCTTCTGTCAAATAACCAGCAAGAGCCTGTCACTGGAAAGCCTACAGAGAAAGTGAGATATCGGTCTCCTTCCCACTCTCTGCTGGTTTTATTAGGCCTTGAAATCAGTGTGTTTATAATGGTGAATGCATCTTTTTGTTGAGTCTTTATCAAAGCAGCTCAGCGTGGAACAAAACACGTGTTGAAGGGTATGTGTGCAAGGCTGGCTCTTTAAGGAAAGGGCTTTTACACCCTTAGAAAAATAAGCAAGAACTTCAGAAAACACAACAAAAATTACAAAAATGCTCTTCCCATGCTCCGTTCTGCTCCCACTTGTATCTTCCACAATTTTTGGGATGTGGAGAAGAGTGAGGCCAAGGCAGCAGGACAAGAGGGAATTGTGGGAATGTGGGAATTGATGCCCCAAGGCAGGAATGCTGAAGAAAAAGCAGAAAGTTGAGTTTCTCTGCCCAGATCTATTCCCTGGAGCATGTCCACGTGGCAGAGGAGCAGATCCAGATTCAGCCTTGCACTGCTGAGAGTGCCCTGCTGTGCCACACCACATAAATAAAGCTTGAAAATAGAGATTTGGTGCTTCAGAAGAACAAGCACAACCATTTCCAGCTTGATCCAGAAGTCTTCCACGCAAATATTCCCATCAGAATTCCTTTTGTTCAACTCGTGGTGCAGCACCTCCAGGACCTGCTGTCATTTGGGGATGATTTCTGGAAACTTCCATGAAATTGAGAGGTGTAGATGGGAAAAGTGACACAGATTGGGTCAGGCAGGGCCCTTTCACACTCTGTCTCTGCAAGGGATCCCCTGGACCATGGAACTCGGGGGTTTCAGCCCAGCCAGGACTTTTCAGCCAGACAGGGCCACCACCACCACATCCCCAGCACATGCTGGGTCCAAAATCACCTATTAACATCTTTCAATAAACCTAAAACCTTTAACACAGCATGTCAGAGGAAGAGGAGCAAAGGTCAAAGGCCCAAAAAGCAGGAGCAGCTTTGCATTTTCAGAAATACAAACCATGTCCATCTGTTTAAATACAAAAAGCTGTGAGGTAAACACTTCTGCAGCTAATTTTTTTTTTCTCCTTTCTTTTCTAGTTCCCCTCTGTCAAAAACTTGTTCACTTCTGATTTTTCACGGGATCTCAGTTTTCAAGAAAAGGGGATATAGGGGTCTCCAAGGAAAAAAAAAATCTAAAGTGAAAATAGAGTAATTACAAGCTACAGGCTGTAGGACCAACAATTTTGCTCTAAAAGTCTTTTCACTAAAAAAAAAAAAAAAAGTACAACTAATGATTCACACAATAACTGTTCTGAAGAGCAATTTTGGCATTGAATGAAAAATTCAAGAATTAAAATTTTGGCCTAGATATTCTCATGTGAGGAAAAGCTGCTGGCCTGTCTCCATAGCAGCAGCAGGTGGGAATTCCAGGGCCTGGATGCAAAACAAGGGATGGATGGATGGATGGATGGATGGATGGATGGATGGATGGATGGATGGATGGATGGATGGACGGACACAGTTCCTGGAAAAGATAAATCAGAAAACTCAGTGTAGGACTCAGCTAAACCTCCCCCCCTCCTTTTTTTTTTT
>VWZN01009183.1:494496-506860 GCA_013396955.1 Regulus satrapa
TTTTTTTTTTTTTTTTTTTTTTAATTACTTTTATGTAACTTGGTCATCAAGGCATGTTCTCTTGAAAATTGTTACCCCTCAAAAGTCCTGTGAGTTTTGTTCAGATTTTGCTGTGAGTTTCATTCACATTTAGGTATGGGTTTTATTCAGATTCTGGTGTGAGTTCTTTTCACATTCTGGTGTGGGTTTTATTCACATTTTGGTGTGTGTAGTTGGGAGCAGCATTTCAAGACAGCTTGAGCTATGACTAAAGTTCCTTTTGATTTAAAAGAGTGCAACCCACAGGAAGAAGGCAAAATGGAAAAAGGAGGTCTCAAGACATTTCTTTGAAAAATTTCTAGCTGAAGTCCTTTCCTTATTTCCCCAAAATCCAAAAAGATTTAATGGAGGTCACTGGCAGAGATGTGACTGATGGACATTTGTTAAACTTGGCTCCTTATTAGAGATTTCTCAGACAATATATAACCCATAACATCACCATAAAGCATTCATTGTCCAAGCTAGAGCAGCTGAAGTCTCTGCCCATGAATACAAATGGCAAGGGCTGTCTGCTGGGAATTGAGCAGTACCTTGCAGCCAAGAAGTTCCCCTTAAATTCTGCTGGAGGAGAAGTTATTTAGTAAATAAAACTTTATCATTTGCATAAAGCTGATTCAGTTACAATGGAAAGTCAGTTTTGGCTGAAAACCTCTGGCAAAATATTTCCACAGTGTTATTGCTGTCTTCCCAGCCAGAGCGACTTCATTTACAGTGTGATAAATTCCCTAAATTCTTTGGAATTTTTTTGCAATTTCTCCCTGCAAAACTGAAATCAGCATCTGGTCCTTTGTATTTAATTTTTAAAAAGCAACTCAGAAAGAAAAAAGATCCACTGGAAAACAATGTTGGTGCATTTTATTTTGCATTGCTAATGATGTGAGATGGCTTTGTTAGAACGTTCAATGAAACCAAACACCTCCCACAGACCAGGGGCTGACGAGGAACGGACTCTGCATTTTGCTATCAAAATTAGGTTTATCACTGTAGGGTGACTTGGTGAAGAGCTAATAGGAGAACACAGAAAAAAAAAAAATCAGATAATGCAGTAAAGCAACAGAAGTTTGAGAGCTATAATGGGAATGTGAGCTTAGCTGTGGAGATGATTCTGCACCACAGATTGCTGTCATGTTCTAATGAGATCATCCATGAGGAATCAAACTAATACACCGGTACAAACAGCAAATAAGTCAATCAAGACCAGTCAGAGAAGTTATGAAAACACTGTGTACTCAAACATATGCTGCTTCAAAATTAAATCATGTCTTCTGCTTCTTAACAAACATTTGACAAAAGAAAAATGCCCAACAGCAGAGGATGGATAAGACAGGAGCTTGGAAAATCCATACTTGCCTAAAATAATGGCTCTCCTTGAAGATGAACTATCCATACAAGTAGAAGTGGTACGAGACAGGAGTAGAAAATAATGTTGTGGGGTCCAAAAGTGGACCTGGCTTGCCTGGCTGTGATGGCATTCTGTCTGCTGTGCCTCTGAACCCCACTGGAAACTAAATCACACAGAATCAATTGGGCTGGGTAATGAAATGGAATGGGCAAATAGAAGGGTTTGAAAAATGAGTGTGACACAAATATAGATGTTCTTACTTAGAGGATCCACTCCAGGTAAATAAATGACTGTGAGCGAAACTGTGTGATAAAGGCAGGTTTCTTATGGGATAGAAATTTATTTAAGGAAGAAATTCTTTATATAGGGAAAAAATCCTTCCCTGTAAGGGTGGGCAGGCCCTGGCACAGGGTGCCCAGAGGAGCTGGGGCTGTCCCTGCATCTCTGGCAGTGCCCAAGGCCAGGCTGGAGCAACCTGGGATGGCGGAAGGGGCAGGGAGTGGAATAAGATGATTTTTAACATCTCTTCCAACCCAAATTATTCAATGATTTTGTGCATGTGGAGCTGTGTTATAATTGTTGAGAGCAGCACAAATAAATGGTAAGAATAACTTTCAGCTATTCAGATAAGGGGTGCAATAATAAGGAATTAAGGACTGAATTAAAACCCATAAACTGTGACAAAAGGAGCTGCGAGCTGTTCTTTCCAGATAACAGCTATTTTTATATACCCATTTTAAAAGGTTAATTTGAAATGCTTGATTTCTGTAGCAATGTGGCAGCACGATTATCTGTGCACTGTGGTGGTTTGGCTCTTAAAAGTAGGAAATACTTGGTAAGCACCAGAGTAAATTAGCCTCTTCTCACTTAACCATTGCTCAGCCCCCAGTTTACAGAATATTCAGGCTCAGTGTAATCACTTGAGGGAAACATTGCTGATGTTGTTCTCTCCGAGAAATGCAATTGAGGAGCTTAAATGCTAAAAATTGTTAAATGAGTCTTGTGCCTGCATTTTATTCCAAATCACGAGTTGAGGGAGAGTTTAACAAGGAGATGAATGCAGGGGAGCAGCCTGAAGTGTGTAACAAGAGCAGGGCCTTGATTCAAAGCCCATTAGTGTGAAGGAAGTCTCTTCAGGGACTGTAATGGCTTTTAAATGAGGTTTGTATTGATTTTGCACTGGGTGGAAGGGAAGTGTTCCCCCCAGAGTCTGAGGCGAAACAGGCTGAACCTTTTCCTTGCAAAAGGCCACTTTAAGGAAAACAAATCACCTTGCCCATTTAACAGAGGATTCTGTAATAAAAGTTTTAGGGCAAATTCAGATTAATTCCTTGGAAACTTTGGAGCTGCTAAAGAGCCGAGCAGGTTTTTACCAGAGAAGTCAGTTCCAGGAACAATTCTGTGGGAATATTTTCTGAAATCCTGATAAAACCTGATTCTCATTTACTTACATAGCTGAGGTTTATTTTATCCCATATTCTTTCACAACCCCCTCTCCCGTGTGAATAGAAATAATAATGTTTGGTTTGTAGGTGGTATTTAGAAGGCATTTGAGCTTCATTTAAACAGCAGCTCTAATCCAAAGGGTTCATTAGTTTAGTGCAGATCTCCTTTTTCTCCATTTATTCACATGGATGCAGCACCAGAAAAAAAAAGACTGCTGGAGTTTTGCAAGTAGCTTATTATATGGAGGCCCATAAACATAAATTGTGTGTCTGAATGTGGAAATGCATAAACCTTAAACCTTCTGTTTGTGCTAACAGAGCTGTTCTGATGTTTTGCCATTTACAGGATTGTAACCACTGGGCCAAGAGGTTTGTATCTTTGAAACTGTGGGTAATTCTCAATGCTTTTGTTTTTTTCTTTTTCTTTTTCTGTAGAAAAATGATCAATGGGCAATTCATGAACAACAGCAATAACCTTTGCCAAGAATTTATGGGAAGTTCCTTGCATTTTTAAGTCAGAAGAGTGACTCCATACTATAAAGGCCCAAGAGGACCATCCTTTAGTGGTTAGAAATCACTCCCTTCTAGGTGAATATTCATAATATATCATTCTTGAGAATGCACACTCTAACCCTGCTGGAGGAAATGCTAGCAGGTGTAAAGCCACATTTCTGCCTTCGTTGTTTTGGTGTAGTGCTTTGGGGAGATTTATTCCTTCCCTGGGGAGCAGGGGATGCCTTCAGAAGCTGTAAATACTTGACAAACAATGTGGGGAAGCTGCTCTCCTGCTAAAGCATCTGGGAGAAGAGTTCTGTGATTAAGATGCAGATCTGATGTGCAGTGAAATCTGTTCTTTGTCGCATTTGCAGCTTGTAAGGTTCGCGCTGCTGTCACTGAAAGCTTAATAACACTTGACACACGGTGGCATGTTTATGTGTTGTTTGGAAGGGTCCTGAGAAACCTATAAAACCCCGTTCAAACAACATCAAAAATGTGTTTTCTTGGGTCAGCTATTAGAGGAATTTGTTCTGTACGTGGACACACACAGTTATGTAATGTTTCAAGCCTTCCTCCAGATGTTTTGTGTTTTCTTCCCCTTTTAATTCAGGACACCTGTTGTGAAACTCTCTTTCTTTTTAGAGCAGCAAGAAATGTAGGCAAGGAATTCATACCTGTGTTGCTTTCAGGGGACAGGGTGATAGAATCTGCCAGAGAAAGTGCCTGCCATGTGGGTACTTAATTGCATTAGTTACCTCCGACCCCTCCGATTTGTTTGCTGTCTCTGACATCCCTAATGAGCGCATCCAGTGACAGCTCTGAGAGCTTCCTCTGAGAAATCCACCCCAATCTGCTCAGTCCCCGTGCCAGGCATGCCAGGGATGATGAGAACAGACTGGCATTATGCAAGGCTTGGCCTCTCGCTGCTCTGCTGTCGCTGACAGCTCTGCTGTCACCCCAAGGCTTCCCACGGGGCTGAGCCACCTGACAGAGCTGAGGAGAACTCCGGGCTTTAGCATTTGGAAAAAGCTCTTCCTGAAGAGCCAGTGCTGGGAGAAGGAGAGCTCCCTCTCCTTCTCGGGGTGGTTGTGTGAGCCCAAACCTCCACCGAGACCTCGTGAGAGCCCCACGGAGCTGCCTGGGCTGTTCCCACCTGGGATGGGGCACAGAGAGAGGCTCCACTCCTGCCTCCTCTGGGCTCCCAGGAGGGATCTCACTGCTCTCTCCCTGTGCAAGCAGAGAGAAAATGAAACATCCCATCACAAAGGCTCGTGAGGAACCTCTGCTTCCCTTCAGTCACAGGGCCTTGCACATCACTCCCTCTGCATTTTTCCAGTGGTTTGGGGCTGTCATAAACATTGGGAACTGCTGTTGCAGCAGAGTCCTCCGTCCTGCAGTTCTGGTCTTGCACAAAGCCCAGCTGTGTGCCACGACAGGGCCCCAGTGCGCTCCTGCCTGCTGTGTTAGGAGGGAGCAGTCTCCAGCTGCACCAAGGGAAAATTAGGTAAAAAGTTTTTCACTGAAGGAGTGATCAAGCACTGGAATGGTTTGCCTGGGGAGGTGGTGGAGCCACCATCCCTGGGTGGGTTTAAAACCAGAGTGGATGTGGCACTCGGGGCCATGGTCTAGCTGAGGTGTGAGGGCTGGGTTGGACTCGATGATCTTCAAGGTCTCTTCCAACCCTGTGGTTCTGTGATTCTCTGAATTCTGTTCTGTGGACTGTGGTAAATTATTGTGAAATCCAGACAGAGTTGGAGCTCTGATTTTTTTTCCCGTGTCTCTGTAGGTGACAGAGCAGCCAAAGAGATCCAGGACAGCCTCCAACAGATGCAGGTCTTAAAATCACCCAGAAAACAGCACACAACAATTCTAAGCTGAACTGAGAACAGCCTAAACTTCCCCCCACACATCCCTTGCCACAATCACTGCAAGTTCTCCCCCATTCCCATCCCCACGTGAGGATTGTTGTATTGGTGGGATATAAACTCACAGCTTCAAAACCAGCCTGGCAGGGACAGAAGATGAGAGAATTGTAAATAATATGAGGGACAGTTGGGGCCCAGCCTCAGTGGTGCCAAGTCCTGCTTCAGTCGACCTCAGCCAAAGCTGTGGCTCAGCTGTTCAGTGGATTCCAGCTGCTTCTCCTCTCTTTCCTGCGAGAAAATTCCCTATTTAATTCAATTTTTCCTGGCATTTCGTGACAAAGCTCTCTGCTTCAGAGCCACAGCCCTCCCAGCACAGCTGGACTACAACAACAGTGCGAGAGGAAAAATGAGAGTTTTTTCAAGCCAGAAAATTTGAAGGAATTTCATTAGAATTTGTGTTTTCATGTCTCATGGGTCCTTTTAGAAATTACTTCAATTTAAGGTGAAATCAATCTTTCCTAAATATCCATTATGAGGGGCAATACATCTCAGCCATCATACAGTGAAGTGTCCTTTGAGAAACATTAACTTAAGGTAGATGCTGATCTACCGGGATGGTAGATTTATGGGCACGAAGGTTTGGAGAGGCAGAGAAAATGTGGGAAGCTTATTATTCAGATTCTTCAGTCGTGTGAATCTGGAAATTAATTATAAAATTTCGTTTTTGACTAACAATGAAGAGCAAACTGTTGTAACATATGGTACCAGATGTTATTGAAGGAAAAAAAAAAAAAGAAATTAACTAAAACTTCTGATATTTCTCCAAATATGTTATTCTTTTCTCCTGAACACTTAATTAATTCAGACCTTTTTTTTAAATTAATTATTTTTTTAAAGTTTTTTTTCTGAAGAGACTCCCAGTCCAGGATAAAGTTGTCAATCTTCACTGGAGGAGGAGAAAAATGCTCAGGTCTGGATTTCTGAACTGCATGGCTCCACAGCTGGAAATGATAACCTGCAGAACAGAAGTGACTTCTTATCACTTAGATTCTTGGTGTGAGTCCAAAAGAGATGTTTGCTCAAAGCTAAAACTCCTTTCTCATTCCTTTTTCTTTCTTTTTTTTTTTTTTTCACAATAAATTGGGCAACAGCAACTTTTGATTTGAATCAAGAAAACTTTCCCAAAAGAGAGTTTTGTTTTGCATCTCTTAGTGAATAATAACCAACGTTCACATTAAAGGCATGGACTTATTCTGCAAGGAGTTTTGCTCTATTTTTATGAATTTCTCATGGGTTTACTGCCTGGTTTTGCTCTGGCCACTGGTTTATATTTGGTCCAATTTGGAGCCATTCCCATCTAAAAGGAAGCAGCAGGGCAAGAGAGAGAAATTATTTAGAAAGAGTTGAAGCCAGACTGAGAAACAAAGGAGCTGTTTCTAGGGAGTTCAACACGGACAAGACACAGATTTTTGGCTCTCAGGTAACCAAGCTGAGGGACATTCAAAGGTCTTTTTTGACACAAGGAAATTCTTTCTGGTGTAAAGAAAATTCCTCTGTTCTGGTGGAAGGTCGGCATCAGATGGAGGTTGAGATTCCTGTCACACCAAATGTCTCATGGTGGTGATGGCTGCATCTGCTCCTGGACACGTGGCCGAGCTCCTCCTGAGACAAAAAGAAGATTCTAAAGGAACTGCATGAGTTATCCTGCCAACAGCATCCCGTTCTTTCCCACTGGGATGGGCCCCCTCTGGAAACCCCTCCAGTTTCAAGCCTGTTGCTATAAGGACTTTGCAACCTTGCAAGAGAAACTGAAAGCTTCCAGCCAGGATTTCTGGAAGTCCACCCCACTTTACATAACCCTTCATCCTCCTTCTGGGGTTTATTGGAAGGGAACTGTATATAACATATTCAGAAGTTAAAATGGCATCCTGCTCCCTTCCACTTATTTTGGGTAAATTAAAGCCTTAACCTCAGCAAAGATCAAAGCAGTGGGTGCCATTTTTCAGGAGAGAGATGCTGGGAATCCAGAAAAATGTGCTGCTTGCACACACAAACTCTCACTCCTTTATTCCCAGAGTGGTCATGACCAGAAGCCAGCGTTCAATAATTGTAATTTCACACAGCATTTGCACAAGAGAATCTGACAGTTCCATCTCACAACTTTTCCCCTGTATTGTTTGGATAATTACATTGTCAAAAATTACTTATCATACATTTAGCACTTAATACCCATTTATTATGAGTTCATGTAACTGCTATTTAAAGAATAATACATGCTCACTCCTTTCTATGCCATTTGATGCCACTTTGATTCTGTAATTGCTGGTTTCCTAGGATATTATGCCACAAAACCTGAAGAAATAATTGGTTGTTTCATTCCAGACAATACGTTCTGGAGTTGCACAGAGTTTTTAACTGGCAGATTTGTAACAGTGCAAGGGAGACATGAAGGGAGCGAATGCCAACCGTGGAATGGGGTTGCACAGGCAGCTCCAGGAGCTGCTGCTCCCATTGTTCAGAGGAAAATTATTCCTTATGCAAATGCTGGGAGTTTTATGCCTTTGGGGGATGCTCTCTGCAAGACTTTGGCAGCACGGGGTGGAACGAGTCCCAAATGAGATGTGAAAATGAGGTGACTAAAAAACCCCAGCTCTTTCAGTGCTCAGCTATAATTATTTCTTGTTTGCAGAGCACACGCTGAAATCTGCAGGAGTAACTGCTGGGTTTGTGGGGGATTGTTTTTGTAAGTGCGTGAAAGCAAAATGAAGGAGTATCTTGCAAGTATATTTAAAAAGCACTATTTTAGCTGAACTTTTGTCACTTGTTAACTCTGTTGTCAAGTGGTGGTAAAATACTAATACATGTTCTTTTTCAGCATCTTCATAATCTACATTTATTTTATGGCAAATCCTGTTGTTTGACTAGAAAATGTTGCTACTTTTATCTGGTTTTAAATTGTTTATAAACTTGTAGTTGAAGTTACTGTCACTTTCCCCGGTGATATCACACAATTGTTGCATACAGTTTTCACAGACTGTAAATAACGGGGCTGAAATTTGTCACAACTTCCAGATTGGTAAAGTGGTTAAGCGAGTAGAAAAAAAATATTACAATTGTGGCCGTTTTTATTTTGGTAGAAAAAGCCCATGGCAGGAGCTGTCACCCTTTGAGTAGGTTCAAATGCTTGGCTTCTTTAGGAAAGCATCAAACTCAGGAGGTGGAGCAGACATCACTCCATGTTTTAACTTATTAATGAATTCTCAGGGTGGCCTGACCAGAGACTGACTCATCATGAAATCCATTCTCTGATGACAGCCAGACAAACCAAAACAAATCACCTAGGTTATAATTCAAATTTTAAAATAGACTATTGAGCTTTATGGTCATTTAATTAAACACAGCAGGGTTATTCTGACATCTCAATTAAAAGAAACTTTTTCACTGTGTTCAACAAAAATTAAATGACACAAACAAATAAAGCAGAGCTCTGTAATGTGAGTTGCAGTGTTCTCAGGACGTGTCAAAAAAGTTTGCTGCTTTTATAGCCACAAATTATGGATCTCAGGAGGATCTGGGGGAGATCAAGCCTAAAAAAAATGAAATAAAATTCAGCACAGTGCAGCCCAACAAGGGCTGAAACCAGAGGCTTCCTTTCAGTGCCTCTGCTTCCAGAGCAAGGGAAGTTTGACTGCACCCAAAGAATGTGTTTAAGTGAAGGATTAGGGCTGCTTTTGCTCCTTTGGGAGGGAAATTAGAAGTGAGTCAGACATATCTGGAGTTTTCTGTCCCCACATTTGGGTTGTTTCAGGCAATGTTGGGGTCTCAGAGCAGGCAGCCCCTTCCCATTCCTAGCACAAATGCCTGTGGATCTCCAGGAATTGTTCTCAGCTGCTCAGGGGGTGCCAGGCTGTGCTGAGCCCAATCCCTTCTGCAGCTGCAAACTCCGAAAATTGGGAAACTTAAACCATTATTTTGCAGCTGAAAGTTTCCACCTGATATGGATTTTTCACTCCATGTCCACCCACTGGGCAGCTGCTGTGGCATTGTTGCTGAAAACTCCTCGTGAACAAAAGTTCAGGAATGCAGTTACCCATGAAGACTGAGCACAGAGGATTCTTATTTCAGCGGGAAAAAAGGCATTTTTGTTTTGATAAAAAATGATTGTGAAAGGTAGCAACTGATGATCAAAGAACACATGCAGAGAGGTTGGGAGCTGGGCCTGTAAAAGTGGATTATTTAAGCAGTAAAGATCTGTGGATTATCAAAAGTTACATTTTCAGAGCTGGTGGGAACTTCAAAATATATTCAGCAGGCATGCAGTCACTGGTGTGGGTTTGAAAGGAAAGGCAGCAAGCACAAAATAGGGTCCCCTTTTCCTCATCATATCTGGGGCAACAAAGCACATTTGTTCTGTAATAAATTTTGTATTGGAGTCGTTTGATCGAGGCTGGAGCTGCTCCTGGAGTTCAATTCCTGGGAGCACATTGCTCTGAGCCTGAGAAGCTGTGGTGATTTCCAGCAGTTTGTACCAGCTCTGGTCTGATTCTTTTCATAAAATTGAAGATATTTTTCAATATCATTTGTAAGGTCTGGGAGAGGTGCAGGAGGTCAGGGAGTTGTTTGGCTTCATGGCAAAGCCTCTGACTGATTTAGGAAGAGGGACCTGTTGCCACCAGTTGTCTCATGATGGCCAAGTGTAATTTATTGGGTCTCCAGCTGAGCAGGTTGCACTGCCCTGTCCAGGGTGAGACAGGTCCTTCTCCCCTCAATGCCCACATCCCACAGGAAACTGGAAGACGGAAATATATTCCAGCAGAAACAGATGTTTGGTTTTTCGATACCTGACAAATGTGAGCATGGTTTTCTCCCTTTCCCCCCCTCATCATCCCCAGTTCATTGCATTTGCATTATAGCAAGTAATTAGATAACTCAGTGAAGTGATATTCATTTCTAATTGCAGGTTGTGTACTGTTTCTCTTTTTAAAAAAAATAAAATAAAAGCTTATTCTTTTCAGCCTTCTCTTCCTCAGGCAAAAAGAGCTAATTAATAAACTCCAACCTCTCACCATTGCAGCTCGGTGCTGTTAATGATGAGGAAGAAGAAAAGACCCCAGCGCTTCCAGGGGAGAGCGGGTGGGCAAAAGGAAAGTTCTAGAAATGAAAGGGCAGCCATTGTTTAAAGTGGGAAAACTGGGTGGCTCTGGGTGCAACAGCTGAAAGGACCAGCAGGGCTCTGCTGCCTCTGAGCACAATAAACCAGGGGGGAAATAGGGATCTGGAACGTGCTAGGAACTGAGGGCAGGCTCTTTGTTTGCTCCTTCAGCTGTTGATTTAAGCCTTGACTTTGAATGCAGAGTCCAAAACAAGCTTACAGCAGAGGCTTCCCTCGTTTTTCTTACTTATCTTCTTTCTTATTCCTATTTATTTCCTTTAGGATTATTTTCTGGTTTAATGATAAGGAGTTTATTTTGGCTGGGGGAATGGATCTGCCTGCACAAATATGTAAAGGTGAAGCTGGTGTTGAACAAAACAGCAGGAAAGGGAGGAATGGATTCCTGGGGGGCTGGGGCTGCTCTGTCCCCCTCCTCAGAGCCAGGATGGGTGGGAACAAGGAGGGAATGTCCTCAATCAGCTTTCCCAGGGCTGCTGAGGGCCTCTCAAAGGACACTGCTGATTCTCACCTGCTTTTCTAGATGGGGAAAAAACCTCCCACAGTGCCAAGGAATAACTCCAGTTCACCCCAGTGCTGGGCGCGCTGGGTTTGGGCAGCCTGGTCCAGATAAAACTGAGGGATTTGGAAGAGTAATGTGGTTGTATTCTGACTTTGTTTAGCAGTGATCACTTTAACTTGATGGTCTGAGAGTTCTTTTCAAGCATTCTGTGATTCTCTGAATGCCACTTTCGTGTTGCCAGTGCTGTGCAAAGGTGTCTGAGTGCCACTTGAAGCCAAAAATGTGGAGGTTTAAACTTCTGCATTTCGAGCCTTTCAGGCGAACAGGGAGGATCTTTAAAGAGGAAAAATATGGTGTCGTCTGGTTTTGTGAGCATGGAAAGTAAATTAGTATTTAAAGGCTGCAAAATCAGCCTCAAGTAATGCACAAAACTCCCACCCAACCTTAACCCCCACTCCAGCAATTTCTGGGGAAGCAGAGTCAGGAGACATTGCTGTGTTTGTGTTCATGAATTTTAGGGCTGTGTACCGGCTCCATCGACCTCCTGGTGCAGAGGTAGCACAGTTGAGCACCCAAACCGGTGTTTTCACACCTCAAACTGAATTTATCAGGTTGAAAAATAACTCAGCTTCTCTTCCTACAAGACCTCTCAAGCTTCTAATGCTGAGTTTGATTAGCTAGTGAAATAAATTTAAATGAGAAGTGGTTTGGGCCGGCTTCAAAGCAGAAACTATGGCTTTGTGTCAGTATAAATTCATTTCCCCAGGTGTGGCAGAGCTCTCTCCTTGATGCCTTCCTCTCTTAGACATCCCCTGATCTCTCAGCATCTCTTTTTGCTCCTGGTGACTCATTCGGGAGGTATTTTTGTTCCCTGGCATTTGCATTTTCTGTCACCGGTTCCTTTATGTGTTCTGATCTTTTCTGCTCGGCGAACACGTCCGATCCTATTCGCTCTGCAAAGAGGAGAGACACAGTTTACAAAATATCTGCACAGCAGCTGCCATTAAAAGGCATTGAGCAAGCCAGGGCTCCAGCCCTGTTTAAACCCAAAATAAAGAGCTCAGTCCCAACCATGCAGCTTATGGAAGAGAGAATTTGGGGAAGTTGAGACTCAGCCTTGCACTGCAGTTTCTATGAAGGTTTTCCAAAGAATCATTAAAGGAAAACACCCCCAAGATCATCCTTTGAAACTTTACATCACTGGAAAATTGGCAACGTGGAGCAAAGCTTGATTTCAGTTAATCTTAGTTCCAAACCAGTTGAATTGAAAATCAGATTGAAATCAGATTCCAATTCCAACAACAAAAACGTGGATTCCATGGGTTAATAAAAACAGAGCAATTTTGATTAGGCACTGTCTTCTCTGAAAAGAGAGTTTGGGAGTGAAATGATTTTATTTATCTCTTATATGAACCATTTGAAGCTCCTGGATTTTCAGGGTTTCCTTTGATGTCCTTAAAGATGATTTATCACTAGGTTTACTTCCTTCCCTCCCCCCCCCCC
>VWZN01009183.1:506869-523549 GCA_013396955.1 Regulus satrapa
CTGTCCTTGCATATTTTATTTCCAGTGCTTGATGGATCTTGGAAATATAGAGGAAAAAATACAGAAATGCAAATAATCAGAGAAGTGTCAAGGTTGGTAAAATATATTCATGGGAAGCCCAATACTTTGTGTGTCTCTGGGAATATTATTTGCATTTTTTTCTTTGCAAGAAAGGCAGTTTTTTATGTGTGTGATACTCCTATATAGACCCAGCATAGGAGAATCAACTCCTCCATTTTTTAGCTATTTTTCCAACTAATTTAATCTCTGTTCTTCAGTTAATCCACTGAGATTTCTTTCTAAACACTATTGATGTCTGGAAAAGTATTGGTTTCATTACTTGCTGTAATGGAATTACACGCTGTCTTTTGTGCATTTAAAGTCAAGCTGTAAATTAGGCAGAAATAACACTTGACATCTGCAAAGGTGACTCAATTCTGCTAAAGCTTTTGGATCTTTAAAATGCATTTCTGTATCCATTGGCCCTTACAGCAATTTGGAGAAAAAATAAAAAATTATTATCATAAATCTCCAGTACAGGCTTGTACTTCTGCAAAATGATTCTCATTATTTTCAAGAAGTAATTCTGAATTCTGGCTGTAGGGTTCATCTTCATTCAATTCTCTCTAAATGGTTTTTCTGTCTGCACTGCAGATCCCACAGTGTCCATCAGGACTGAGTGGAGATCACCCCATCTTTTATTCTTTCAAACCTTCCTCAGAGAAGTTTCTTTTGATCCTCTCTTTACAGCTTCAACCATAAATATTTCTAGGATCTTTAGGCATTCCTATACAATCCTTCAAGATTTCAGTGAGCTTCGGATGGAGCCTCCTATTTTTTGGAAGGGATGAGAGCTGCCAAGCACCGGTGAGGAATTCTTTCCTTGCTGCCTCTGCTGGGGTAAGAAAAACCCTCTCCCTGGCCTATGAGGAGGTGAAAATCCTCCCTTTGCCAGGATATCACTGAAAACACAGCAAAATAATAGTGCAGGAAACATTTACAAGAGCATGTAGTGCCAGGCCAAGGGGGAATGAGTTCAAATTGAAAAAGAGCAGAATTAAATTAGATATTGGGGAAAAAAATCTTTACCCTGAGGGTGGTGAGGCAGTGGAATGGGTTTTCCCTGGCAGCACCCAAAGCCAGGCTCTGGGAGCAGCCTGGGACAGTGGGAGGTGTCCCTGCCCATGGCAGGGGTGGAATGAGATGAACCCCAGAGCTGGAGGTTTTCCTGATTCAATCCACTGATTTTTGTCAGCTTTTGTGATTAGACACAGAGCTCAGAGAGGAATCCAAGCAACAAAATCTGCAGAAACTGGGGGGTGGTCTTTGAAACAGGAACGAGGGAGAAATTTCTCCCAGAATTTTGGAATGTCATAAAGAACTCAACATTTTCAGCCCTGCACAGAGCACGGCAGGGTGAATCCTCATTTATAAAGGAGTTATTGATCTGTTCCTCCAGTTTTTTTATTTGAAACATCTTTGGTAATTTTATGTTCTCCAGTAACAGGTGAAAGTCTGACTGTGACTTATTATTGATTTGCACTTCCCCAGCTGAACAAGGCCATGGGGAGCTCTGGGAGGATTGCAAGGAAAAGCTGACAGTGGATAAATGAAGAAGTTTTGCAATATTCCCCACGCTCCCTTCCTCAGGGCACTGAAGAGTTTCACAGGGAGTCTTGCCCAGCTTCTTTCACCAGAAATCGATGCCTAATGGAGAGGTCACAGTGGCAAATCTCAGTGAAAGAGGAAAATATTGAGAGAAATCATCTAGATCTTTGCAGGGGTGTGTGATTCAGGGGTGGAATTGAAAGACTTTTTGTGGATTGGGAGAGAGTAAAAAAGAAAACAGGAGTAGAAATTTGTCTTTTGGTAACTGTACCATTGCAAGATTATTTAAATGTAACGTAAGAATGTTAATTAATAATATAAATAAGCATTGATTAATATTTGAAAACCTGTACTTGACATGCAATTAACACAAATTGCACAGGCAATTATATGGGGAGTCAAATTATTTAGCAATTTTAAAGCTATTTATCTTCTATGCTAGACTTCTCTCTGAATAATTAAGCCAAATTATGGTAGACTGTTTCATTTATATTAACTTAATATTTGCTTGCTAATATAGTAACAATTACATTCAAGGTACCTCCAGTCCCAAGTGAGTCAGGGCTAAAATGGAATTCCGTAGCTCTGGATTCTGGGGAGCTCAGCACATCCTGAGTGCAACTCGGATGGAATCCCGCCAGCCCTGAGTTCTGCAGTGAGAATTTATTTACCCCCTGATTTCCAGGCTCTTTGCTTTTCTCATGGCACATATATTTTCACTGCTTTTTCTGTCTGTGCTGTTATTTTTTTCTCGCTCTGGCTGCAATCCTCACTCGGGATTTCAGTCCCAGTTTGCACATCCCTTCCTGCATGTGCCGAGGGCTGGAGCCAAGAGGCTGCTCCTGCATCTGGGGCCTCACCTGCAGCTCAGGAGCCATAAATCAGTCCCAGCCTGGGAAATCAGACATCTCTGCCAACCCTTGCCTGCAGCATCTGGAAATCCACAGCCTTGCCCTTTGCCTGTGTGGAGCCTGTACAGCATCTGTGATGGGACAGTGTGCTGGAACTGGGACCTGCTGGGACTGCAGAGATTGGAACTGGAACCTGCTGGGGCTGGAGGTGCTGGAACTAGGACCTGCTGGGGCTGGAGAGATTGGAACTGGAACCTGCTGGGGCTGGAGAGATTGGAACTGGGACCTGCTGGGGCTGGAGAGGCTGGAACTAGGACCTGCTGGGGCTGGAGAGGCTGGAACTAGGACCTGCTGGGGCTGGAGACCCTGGGGCAGCTCAGGACAGTGCCACAGTGTTCACAGAGCCCTGACCCTGCCTCAGTGCTGTACATTGAACAGACACTTCAGATTCCAAACCCATAACCCAAGGGAAGTTTTATGTCCCCAGCTCACCGTGCTTGGACAGGAGCTGCAGGACAGCTCTGCTGTCCCTGGGACTTAGGGAACCTGGTAGCTTCAGTTCAGGTTGGCTTTTCTGTGTGGTTACTCCATCAGTGCTCAGGAATGAAGTTCAGTAAGTGCTGACGTACTTTCTAGATAAGAAAGTTTGCTTCAGGGATATTGCTCTTTAATATTATTAGTAATATTTGATGTTAATCGTAAAGGTAGCAAAGGAAAAAGCAGCTCAAGCAGAGCTGCTGGATTATAGACCTTTTTCTTTGCACTCTCTGAAACCCTTTGTTAGTCAGTGATTTGCACTGAACTTCTTACACATGTGAAGCTCCAGGCAAACATAATTAAAGGAATTATCTCGATCACAAAAGGTTGAAGTTCCCACTGAAATTTTGAGGCAATTCAGCTGTATGTTGTTTTTTGTTTTTTTTTCAAAACATTTCTAGCACAAATCACTGAAGGAACATCAATGCCTGTCTCCTTTTAAGAATAGGGGAGAAGAATTTCTGTTAGAGGTAGAGAAAAGATGCTTGGGATTTGCTTCAGTAAGGTTTTGGGCTGTTTTTTGGATCTCATGCTCTGTTCTGTGGATTTGGGAAAGCTTTGGTTACTCAGAAAGGTTTCACAAAAGATGATCAGGAAAAGTACATATGGATTCCGCACAGCACTCTGTGTCTGAGATGTTTCTAGAGGGGACCATGCCTCCACAGAAAGGGTCTGGGATTTAACAGCCTCCAAAATCATCAGAATTAGATGATCTTTTCCAGCCTGGTTTTCCCATGACTCCAGAACTCTGTGTATGTTTGTTTTCAGTGAAAGCTATTTCTGTCACTTTTGTCTGGAGGGTTTTCTTTCATGTGTGCCATTAGCAGAGCTTCCTCGGAGTTTTAAATCATCCCTAACATTTATCAGCTTCCTCATTAGAAATGTGCAATGGTTTTTGCTGTAGAGAAAAACGGTGTCCTATTTTTATTCTGAAAAAAATGGTAGTGTTTATTTTAAATCATAATTGTAGGCTCTGAGGGTTGTTCTGCACAATTCCCATGTCCAGACACTGACCTCTAAGACATTAATTAATCGAAACTTTTCACTCTAACTTGTCCTTCAGGTCACATCCTTCTTCCTCTCCCTTCTGAAATGCAGTATTCATTACACAATTTGGGAATATTCTACTAAACCAGTCTTCCTGCTGGTCCCACTGCCTTCATCCTCCTTCCCATGAGTTACGCCATGGAATCAGTGCAAGAGCCTCCACATCCAGGTTACCATTCCTAAATAACACTTAGGTGCCATCAAGCATTTCTGATTTGCAGCTTTTCCTGCACTTCTCCAGGCTGATTTCACTGCTGCAGTGTCAGAGGTGGGAAGGGTGGCTCGCAGAGCAGCCAGGGAACAGCACGAGGGACAAAATCCAGCCTTGGCTTTTCCAGCCCAGTGGTTTGGCTTGAGAAGGGCAGTCTGAAGGGATGGGCCTGTACCATACCCTCCCCCAAAACACACCGAGGAAAGCTGCTGAGGGTTTAGATTTATTAGAAATATCTAGTGGGGATCATTTTCTGATCATTTCCTTTTTAGTTTAAGAAACATTTAAGTGAGCTTAGATCCACTTTTAGGCATCCAAAAGCCTCATTTCCAGGGAGCCTGCGTTCATCTTTTGGCCATGTTATGAGTCACTGAATTTTATTTGTCTGCCCTTTTGATTTGCAGCCCAAGCATTTTTGCCTGCAGTCCAGCTGCTGTATTTGCAGCACGGCCAGAGAAAAACAAACTTGGACCCCAAATCAAAGTGGAAGAAGTCTCAGCTTTAATCCCCCATCCCTGGAGCAGGGAAAGCATGAACTGCTTTTAGCCAGAGCCTCTCTGCTCACACACAGACCCTCTTTGCACACCTCAGCAGTGTCAAAGCGGATTTCTCACTGCTCTGGGTGAGCAGAGCTCAGCTCTTCCCTCACCCCCAGCCGCTCTCAGGAGTCAGGAGCCTTCCGTGGGTGACCAAGGGCACCTTCACTGCAAAGTCACGCCAGGCTGTAATTCTGCAGCCAAGTGCAGGCTGGTGCCATCTGTAACCCCATCCCCAGCCTCTACTCGTGCGCTATTTAAAAGCAAAACACTGTAAAATATTGAACACATCCCCGCGCCTCTTGCCGGCCGCGCTCGTTTCAGACACAAGCCCAAGCTAAGTAAAGTCTTGGATGAACAGCACTGAGGCTCAGCTATATTTAGGCCCCAGCATGTTAATGTTTCTATTTGTTGCACAGCCCTGAGGAATTCTTCGGAGAGCTTCCATGGCATTTCTGTTGCCGGGGAAACGCCGCATCATGTGTGTCCTGAACCCAACCTCCAGCTCCTCCGGCAGACGGAGAAATCCGCCTGGTGCTCAGCGAGGCAGGGACGCCAGAGAGAAATATCCTTCCAGGTAGGCAGGTGCTGCTCGCCTCGAGAGGATGGGATCTCCCAGGCTCAGGCAGCTTCTCGGAGCGGCGTCCCAAGTGAGAAGACGCAGCTCGGGGTGGGTCTCTCAGCAAGAGGGTGAACCCACCGACAGTGATTTCAGCTCTCAGTGATTTCCCAGCTCACGTGGGTTCACCTCCCAGATGATGCAGGGAAGAGACGAGGGCCTCGTATGGTGTTCCACAAAGTCAAGTCCTTGAAAAAGGAGAGCTCTGGGAAGGGGCCAGGGATGAGGAGCTCCCGCCCAACCTGGGGCTTTTATGGGAAAGGCAGGGGGTGGTACAGGGGGGTTAAAATTATTTACAAAGTCATGGGAATGGTCTGTCCTCTCCCCCTAACTGCAAGGGAGATTGCCTAGGATTTCTCCCTCCAGGGACGGGCCATGCTAACCTTATCGGCCTCCAGAGGCAGATGAACACAAAGGGAGGGAGCTGTGCTGGGGCTGTGTCTCCTGGGAATCCAGATTATCCCACAGCTTCCTGATGGCTGTGCTGGGACAGCACCACTGTCATGGATCCCCTGAGCAGGAGCTTTGGATCTCCAGGGCTCACTGTCCTGGGGCAGCACAATCACTGCCCCGCGTGGACACTGACAGTGGTCAGAGAGAAGGAGGAGAAGCTTTCCCAGGCTGGCCCTGGGGAAAGCATAAAAAAGACTGGAGGAAGAATTAAAACAAACTTAGCACCTGGTGTTTGTGCAAATGCCACAGCAGGAGGTAGGTGCTGTTTATGCTGTTTACCAAAGGGTGTTGGTCCTTTCTGTGCCAATAAGCCTAAAGTATTCTTTGTTAACCAATCCACCTCTAGAGCACAAAACTATATAAATCTCTGTGTGTGTGTGCCTTAATAAACAGTCACTTCCTACCTTCTGAAGGAGTCTTTCATGCCACCATCCTTTTGCCCTTCCTTGCTTAACAGTGACAGCCCCATGCTCCATCGTCCTTTCCTTGAAAGCCTTGAGAGAGTTAAAAAAAAAAACCAAAACCCTAAACTGGCCAGGAGTGAGAGGAGAGTTATTTTTTCCCCTTCCCAGCAGCTTTGCTGTATTAGAAAGTCACTGTCCTGCCAAGTGACAGTCATGGGAAGTGACAACTCTTGGGAAGATTGAAGCATCTGTCTCACTTGGTCCGTGCCCCCTCGTGCCGGGAGAGAGCCGCCGTGACATGATCGGAGCAGAAGCTTGGACTGAATCTTTCACAGTCTGTTAGCACAGGCAGGGATGGCTCTTGGAGGGTTTTGGGGTTTTTTTTTTTCCTTTTTTGGGGAGGATTCCACATGGTCAGCTCGGGCACCAGGGAAAGGAAGCTGAAAGAATTAATATTTGCATTTTCAAATGCTTTTCCTCACTCCTGAGCGAATGTAGGTCAGCTGCAGGATCCCTTTCCCACAGGGCTGATAGGAAAAGATTTTTTCCTGGCGCTGCCTTTCCCCGGTTCACAATCTGTGCAGGTTTTTTTCTAACATCCAGCTGCTTTAAGCTGTGGGTGAGAGGCTCACAATGAACTAGATTTGGGCAAACTGGGGTATGTTATGATTTCTTTCTGTATTTAGGTGGGTATTCATCCTTTCTTTGCTCTCAGTTTTCTCGGATTTCAGTCTTTTGGGCAATCACAGATTGTGCACACCCAAACTCCTGTGAAAACCTGTGAATCATGGAGATTTTTCCTGGCCTTTGGAATGCTACTTTTTATTCATCTTTTTTCCTATTCATAAGTGCAAATTCTCGTTAATTTTGGTGAGAGTTTTCATTTACAGTGCCAGCATACCTCCCTCCCTCCCTGAAGGAATAGCTGCTGGACAGCAGCTGAAGTTTTGGCCTTCTGAGAACTTTTTAGAGGCCATAAAACATGTTTCCCAAATCAAAGCCTGTGGTGGTGTCCAAAAGAAGCTCCCATGATGAAATATCCTTTATGGGAAGGAAACAATTTGTGTTTCCCAAGTTTGGCTTGAGATCTCAGCTGGGAATGCTTCTTTTCACAACCAGTTAGTCAATACATTGGTCAGGTTTGTGTTTAAAGGCAGAGACATTTTTACAGTATTGGCACAAAGTTAAATGCAAAATTATTTAGGTAATGGGAAATTTGCAAAAGAATTCATTTAAATTTTCATCCACTGCAATGAAAGCCTGACTCAATTGCTGATGAAACCTTTGTGCTTCATCCTTTTCAGGGAGAATACTTGAGCAGGTGTCTGCTGCTGAAGGTAATGAGAATCACACTTTTTAAAAGGATAAGCATTCACTCATTTATATATTGTTTTGTCCTTCAGTTATCTTTAATTGAAAAGTGAGTACTCCTTAAAAGCATTGAAAGCAGAAAAAATTAACATTTATTCAATTTTGTGTCTGTGCCTTTACAAACGTAGCCTCCACACCTGAAGGGGAACTGGAGCAAAGGAGTAAACTTGAAGTGCCAGAAAGTCTCATAACATTACTTAAGAAACACCCAACAATGAATTCACAGTTCAGGAGAGGGAAAAGGGAGGTGTTACATGAGGAAACAGAGGGAAGTCCCAGCATGGCACAAAGATTGTTGTCCATACTGTCACCCATGACAGGTTTTCATTCTGCCCAGCTAAAGCCACGAAGGATCGTGCCAGGGTTGCAGAGCAGCCTAATTTGCAAGAAGGACCAGAAAGAGACTGAGACCTCTGAGAATGCTGCCTCAGACCCACGAGGGTCTGAGAACCAGAGTTTTTCATCTGGGATTCAGAAGGAAAAGGTTGAAGCTGTATCAGGTTGCAAAGACACGGGAGGCAGCTCTCAAACCCCTTCCCAACCCCTTCCTTCCAGCCACGAGCACGCTGGAAGGTGAAACTTCAGAGTATCAGGGCAGAGAACATCGTAGGCTGTCTTTGGTAACAGCATAATAGGGGAACAGCACTGAAATAAGTGGCAATAATTATACATTTCCTTTTCTTGCCTTTCAAAGGTCGGAATTAAAGTCAAAGAAAGAAAGTTTCACAAGGACACAGAGAGAAGAATCACTTCTGCAGCTTGAGAAAAGATTAATTCTGTCTCTCTTCTTGTGTGATTTTTGTGTCTTTATGCATGGGTTATAAATTATACATACAATTGAGCTTGGAATAAAAACCAGTCTAATTTCCAAGAAGATCTGGGTGGGGTTTGGGGCAGTGAAACACTGGAGGGAAACTATAAACAGCAATCCTGGCTAACATGTGAAGGGATTTCCCTTCACCTCTTCCTTCAGCACAGGTAATACAAAGATGAAATCATTTATTCCCAGGACTACAGGAAGTGCAGGTTGTAGATTCCAGAGGAAAAGTGGTTTTATTTCAGCATGACAGGAGCAGTGGCAGAAAGAATACCATAACATGGACAAAAACCAGAATTTTACATCTGCATGTCTTTACGGGAAAAAAACAACCCTGTGAGATAAAAACCAAAACTGCTGCTGGTTTCTCTGAAAAAATTGAGTCCACAAACTGCATGAAGAGCTGTTCTGTTTGTGGAGGAAGGATCTGGTCCAGCTGGGGTACTTCAGGTGTCCCCACTGCACATCCACTGCAGTTTTGTCCCTCTCACCACTCACTCACTTTTTAAGGAATTTTGAGTTTCCACCATTGATGTCTGCCTTGCAAACAGAGCATGAACATCCCTGCAGGGTGTTGCACTGTGCTACAAACAGGAGACAGACCTAGAAAAGCTCCCTCATCGTGCTAAGTAAAATACAATGTTGATTAATTAAACAACAACAACAACAAAAAAAAAAAAAGAGATTGAATATTTCTGTAGCTGTTCTATACAATGATAGAAATACATAAATACCTAAGCTGACACTGTGCTTTTCTTCTTTGTGTGCTATTAATGTGACATGTAGCAATTTAACATTTAGCACAGCTTTTAATTTTTAAAATCCTGTTAAATAAACTTCTAAAGAAAATGTGATTATGTGATATGAGTTTTCAAAATTTTCTGACACCAGAGATATTAAAAAGACATTTCAACATCCAGTTTCAATTGTGAGTTGCTGTTAAAACCTGTGATTTCAACAACAACAAAAAATCCTATGAAGAAAGGGGGTTTGGGTTATTTCAAACACATATTTTGAGAAGGGATTTGTTTTCAGCTTCTGAAGTAATATTACCATTAGAATTTTTAATACCAGTAATATTTCTGAATTCTGCTACTCCTCAGGATTACATTTTCTAAAGAAGCCACAAATGTGTGATCTTAATGACAACGGTCAGCTGTAGTCTGTAGTTCCACAGCCACTAAATCTAATTTCAATATCCATTTTCTGCTTTTCCATGAGCCTTACTGTCCTCTCCTATTGAGGGTGGGCATGGAGTGGAAGAGAAATATCTGGTTTTTTTTTTCACTTCCCAGCTCTGTTCTGATGGCAGCTGAGCTCCAGCTCTGTAAATCAGAGCATCCCTCTGCGTGGAGCAGTGACACACTGCCAGGACTCTCTGCGTCCTCAGTGACTGGCAGGTAATTCAGGTAGAAAACAGCATTTTTGTCAGACTTGTCCACAGAAGCCTTTTCAGTTTCCACTGTGCTGAACCTCTCCGGAGGATGGATCCTGCTGGTTTCTGTCACACAGCCAGGGACCAGCTCTGACAGCTGTGCTCTGACAGTGTCACCCACCAAGAGGTGACAGTGGTCTAAAACACACCCAAACGGGGAGAAAAATGCTCTTCAACATATATTTTGGCATTTCTTCCTTTCAAATTGAGGATTTTGAAGCTCTGAGATGTCACAGTGATTATTTTTTTCCCCATTTTCTTAGAAGGCTGAGGGTGTTGTGTGATTTGTGTCCACGTGTGAGGACAGAGAAGAGGAGTGACCTGGCCTTGGGTGCCTGTGACTGGCTTTTAGTTCTCTGTGTCAAGTTTCATTTCAAAGTGCTCTGTGTTTCTTCTGAGGTGCTTTATGGGATTTGCAGTTTCTCATACATTAAATATGGGTCAAAGCTCCGTGGAGAATGCCAAACTCTGCTTGAGAGCAGCCCTGCAGTTTCCACTCTTTCCGAGAGCTTGGATGTTTCTGTCAGCTCAGAAAAATAGATGCCAAGGCTTCAGCTCTTTCTGCTTCATAATAAACCTGCTCTTGCCCTGTATCTGCCTTTTGAGTCTCATTTATGGCACTGCACTGATTTGTGAAGCTTCAGGTAGTGCTGTGACAGTGATGGTTGCTGTTTATGGAGGATGGAGAATTCCTGGAGTACTGTGGAAAAAGAAGAATGCAAAGCACACAAAGATGTGCGCAGATGTGCTCTAAAATGGAGTTAAAAATAAGAAAACACATTAAATCAAGAGCTGCCACTTGCTTGAAGTGGGTCACCAACCCCACAGGGGTCAAGTGCTCTGCTGGATCAGAGCCTCAGAAAGTTTCCCAGCTGAACTTGTCCTGTGGAGGCACCTGAGCAGAGAGAGAGGGGAAGAGCTTTTCAGCAGAGGCTGCTTGGAGAGGGAAAGGGAGGAGAAAGAAGCTGGAGTCAGGCTGGTGCAGCAGCATCGGAGCAAGGGATTTAATTCTGGTGTGGAAGCAGTCAAAGAGAGGAGAATGAAACATTCCCAAGATGACAGGGAGGGGGGAAGAAGCAGCATTTTGAACAAACTGGGCTGACAACAGAAAGAGTGAACAGGAAGGGCTGCAGCAAAAGGGAAAAAATCTTTGATGTTACAAGAGCAATGTTGCCACCTCCATTGAGGTTCTGGCAAAAAAGCAAATTGTAACATTTCAATCAAATTTAACCCCACTCAAACACAGACACATCAGCACTGAAGTAATACAAATATATATTCTATCACCATATAAATAAGGTATATTTTTCTGTATTAAAAAAAAAAAAAGGAGTGGAATTGCTTGCACTAAGAACCAGCTGCTCAGGAAAAATAATAAAATAACAGACTGTATATATGGAATTAAAATAAATAGTGCTGCCTTGTGCATCTGCTTCTTTTAGAGCGTCAACATGAGCTGAGGAGTTTATGCTGTAAAATTCTCTTAACGGGCACAGACATTTATTTGATAAGTTAAGTGACTGCCCAGCTCCCAGCCCCACATTTAGGCCCTTTATTGGGAAAACTTCATCATTCTTGCCTAGGCTGCAGTTTAAATGGGCACAGTGCAAAATAATGAGCAAAACAACAGTGCACGGGGGCAGGAAAAGCTGCCAACAGAGTGTGCGGGAACTTTAATGCTAGGAAAGAAAAAAAGCCATCACACAAAGAAGAAATACATGGATTTTTTTACCTGGCTCAATACGGATGTGAGTGGTTCAAAACCTGCCTGCTATCATAATTATTATTATTATTGGTGGTGGTGGTTTTGTTATTGATATTGGCATTATTGATATTTTTGTTGCTATTTTTGTTATTATTAATCTTTTATTATGCCGCTTGCTACAGCTGTAATTTCCTTGAAGAGAGGGGCACAAATGGGTCTTTTGGGGGGAGGGTTGATTTGTCAGAGTTTTGGGGTTTTTTCCCAAATGGGAGCAAAATGAGTAATCCAAGTACAGATGTCCTGAATTTACAATTTAACATACAATAAAAGCCTTGTTGCTGCTAAAACGCCACCCAGAGATGGCTCTAAAGTAACAGTTTGGAACGTTGATGAAGACTCCCTGAGTAACTTGAAGGCACTGATTCAGACTGAGAAGATTAAAGCAAATTTAGAAATCAGAGGCAAAGTGTCTGTGAAAAAGCCTTTTTTTCCACAATGGAGCCACCAGCAGTGCAAGCAGCCAGGACTGAGTGTTGACAAGAAGGTGGCATTCCCAAAACACCTTGGCTGTGAAAAGCTGGCTGAGGTTTCTAGGAGGAGAGAATGGTCTCTATTATTATCCTCAGAATGTTGTTTGCTGATGAATGGAGGTTCGGCCATCAGCAGGAGGAAAAGCCAAGCTGAACAATCCCCTCCTTCTCAGAAACAACAGCAAATGTCCCCGCTTGATGCTTTTACACCTGATTTTCCTCTGGTTTCTACTCAGTTTTCACCTTGCAGTGGGAGACATGGGTGTTTCAAAGCCAGGTGAATTGGGCATTTCAGCTATTTTCTAACAGCGCCCTGCTATTAAATTACAAGTTCAGAAGAGCAGTTTGGTCAGTTTGAAATGGATCCTTCCAAAGTGTCTCAGACTTCCACCCTTTTATTTCAACCTCTACTGAAGTTTTGTTCCCCTTGGCTGCTGCATCTCCCACCTCCTTGGGCAGCAGCTCCTTCTCAGTGCCCAAGAAATAATATTTTCCATTGATGATATTTCTCTCACCACTTTTTCCAGTCCTAGAGTCTCACCTCCTTTCAGAAATAAAAGGTAAACCAGTACCAATTCACAGACTACTTGGTGCCAGAGAGTTTCTACGACTTTTTTTCCTTTCACATCACAAAAATTACAGCAAGAAACTGAGGGAAAAGTGATGGAACAACCCAAAAAGGGGCCCAGCAGCAGAGCTGGCAGGTCCAACTCCCAGAGGAACTCATTTGGGCATCTCTGTGATTAAATTACACCTGAAAGATGCACCCCAACAGCCCTGTGCTTCTGCATGCACTGCACTGTTAATTAGCTCAGCTTTTCTTCTGAGGGAGGGATGGTGGGTGGGAAACTGTGGGCAGAGCAACGTGCAGAAGGGAACAACCAATCTTAAGATTTGAAAGAATAGAAAGAGAGAAGGAAGAAATAAAAAATGAGCCAGTGAAGACAAAAAGAAAGAAAAAAAAAAAAAGTGGTATAAAACTGCAACAAGGAAAATAATTATTGTTTACGGCAAGGAATTACCCTTTTTCTTCAGGATGTGTAAAAACTTCTCTATGGCAATTTTCCCCTTTTCCTTTATGTGAAATGTGGGTAAAATGCAACTATCACTGGAAAAGAAATGGTCTTGATGCCAGTATTGATTACTTTGAGCTCATGTTTACTCATCCCTCCAGGGGAGGTATCACACAAACTTGCTCTGCACAATTACCTCAGGTAACAAAAGGATGTGTGGGTAATGAAAAAAAAAATGTCAGAGAGCTTCCTTACCACAGAGCTTCCAGCTGGAAGCACAAATTTCCAGCTGGACAAACCACTGTCGATGCCTTCAAGAGCTTCTCCAAGAGAAATGATGGATCAGGCAATTGGCTGATCACAGCAGGCAGCTGCAAACAAAACCCAGAGCAGCTCCTTTGCTTGGATCAGGTATGAAAAATGGGATTTTCTGGGCTGAGGATGAACCTTCTCTTCAGCCCCCAGGAGGTTTGGGGACCACTCTGCCTCCCAGAGATGCTGAGCACACGCACTCTGCATCTCTCGGCCTGGAGCACCTATTGCTGGAAGAAATGTGATGCTGATCCCTTCGGTGAGGGTAAAGAGAAGAATGTAACTGGGTTTGAAGTGAAGCAGCAGCTTGGATCAAATCAGACTGGCTCCACGAGGGTGAGGATCCTCAGCTGGTGCAGGAGTTCACTTGCTGATTCCTGTGAGCAGCCCTGGAGGACATTTGCAGCAAAGTGAGCAGTTTGCCTTCAAATCAAACCCATTTGCCGTGACAATGCACAGCAGCAGTGAGTCGAGGTTGTTTGATTTCCAATAATACAACACTTCAATACATCAGGCCCTTGGCAGCAGGTTTTATTTTCTAGTTGGCAACTCAGTGCTGGTGGGTGTAGGCTCAGGGCACGCACATAACAATGGCAATGAAAGTTGGAGGTTTTATCCTGTCTCTGGCACCCCTGTGGGTGTTTAAAATAAAACAAGATGCAATTCCTTGTGGTGGAACTTTCCCCAGGACAGCAGCTGGGGGAGAGTCAGCATCACACACAGAGCTAAAGGCTGTCTGTGGCTTTAACAAATAGAAAACACTGCATATTTTGGATGTAACACATGCATCATCGATATATTCCGTACTGGGAAAGTGTGGCCTGTATCACTCAACACTAATTTTGTTGAGCAGATAACAAGACCAAAAGTAACTTTAACAGCGCAGGAAATAAAACAGAGCAGGGTTTTTATTGTTCAAACCACTGAAATTGTTAATATATTGAAATGCCTAATGATTCATTGAACTCCCTGACTTGAAAGGCAGAAAGTCTAAAAGATTTAAAATACTGTTCTTTCTGAGGAGCAATTATTTGTGATTTAATCAGCTATGCATTTTTTTTAAAAATGTAGAAGCTATTTTACGTAGGAGAGCAAAATGAGTCACTAAATGAACCTTCACCATAGGGGGGAAAAAAAAATCCATATTACCATCAAAGTAGTGAACGTGATTCAAAGAAATATGTGATGAGTCTTGACAGGGAATGTTTGAGAAAGTCACCTAAGTTCATTCTGCAGCCTCCAGCCAAAAGATTTAAGACTTAATTTTACTGTTATAAACGATGGGGATCGTGAAGTTTCTTGTGAACAAGGAGACAAGCAGCAGGAAGGCAAAATTCTAGTCCTTATTCTGGTCTGTGTTTGCTGCAGTCCCAGCTCTCAGGGCTCTCCTCAGCTCTCACAGCAACAAAAATGCACAACTACAACAGAACTGAGCTGACAATTAACTCATGTGGCTGGAGGAGCAATCTGAAGGAAATAAATCTGCATTATGGATAGGAAAATGGGAGAATGCATGAGGTTTCGGCAGACTTTTAAAATTTTTAGGCGAAATTTACCTGTACCACCCAAATGCATTTTGATGGCTGCTCTTTTATCCAGACATACCCAGATTTTGTGCTTATAAATCTACAGTGAATGTTATATTGACAAAAAAAAACCCCAAAAAACCAAAACCCTTATCCATCAATTGTTAACGTGGAATCAAAGTTACACCCTTTAAATGCCTTTCTCTGTGACTTGGAAGCTTGGGAATTACTTCAGTACAAATAGTGCTTGAATAATAATGCCTTTATTTAAATATGTAGGAGGCCTGAATGTCAGGTGCTCTTGTTTATACCAGTTTAAACTTTTTTTAAAGGTTTGCAGCTCATTTTTCAGAATTGCCCAACTACAGTTTCAGTTACGAGTTTATGGAATCCAANTATTAAGCCTTCAATATACTATTATTACTATATTATAATATTTGCATTATTAATAGAAATAACATTATTATTTATATAGTATAATTAATAGGCTATAATTAGTATAATATTAATTTCACATAATAATCAATTAAATCTATCCATTAAATTAAATAATTCAATCTTTAAAGATATNCATCAATTGTTAACGTGGAATCAAAGTTACACCCTTTAAATGCCTTTCTCTGTGACTTGGAAGCTTGGGAATTACTTCAGTACAAATAGTGCTTGAATAATAATGCCTTTATTTAAATATGTAGGAGGCCTGAATGTCAGGTGCTCTTGTTTATACCAGTTTAAACTTTTTTTAAAGGTTTGCAGCTCATTTTTCAGAATTGCCCAACTACAGTTTCAGTTACGAGTTTATGGAATCCAACAACTATATTTTTTAATTATTTCAGTTTATGGGCTAATTTAACAGCCAGGTTTATAGCTGCATAAAGCAACATTTTTTAAAACCTCCTTTACTGACTAAATTGAAATGTTATGATAAAATAATTTTGCCTGGAAGGAAATACAAATTTAAGCACTAACGACCACTAAATGATCATCTAATTTTTGTGCAGATTTTTTTTTTTTTTTTTTTTTTTTTTTTTATTTTTTTTTTTGTTTTTTCCCCTGGTTNTTTACTGTGGCTTGTGCCTCAGGTTCTACCTCCCTTGAAGGAACCAGAAAAGCGATTTTACATTCACAGAGCACTTGCAAGCATTTGTCCCAGATCCACAGGCACTTGATTCATCTGTGTGCACAAATAGCACGAGTTTGATAACGAGGGATTGGAGCTGGTAATTAGCATCAGCAGCTCCCTAATTTGCACAGGAAGACAGCACACTTGTTTGAGCTGAGGAGGGGCCTTGTTGCATGCCTTGATCACAGCTGGAATTATTTGTGTCGGGGGAATCCAGTGTGTGTGAGGAAATACTGTTGAGTTTTTAACATTCTGGAAAAGAAACTTTCCTTTGGTTCTCAGGCTAAAACAGTTTTCCCCTCTGTCTTTAAATATATATATATATATATATATTAGCATAATAATAGCAGAATATATATATCAATATATTATTCAATAATATATAATATTAATTATTAAGCCTTCAATATACTATTATTACTATATTATAATATTTGCATTATTAATAGAAATAACATTATTATTTATATAGTATAATTGATGGGCTATAATTAGTATAATATTAATTTCATATAATTAATAATCAATAAAATCTATCCATGAAATTAAATAATTAAATCTTTAAAGATATATTCATTATCT
>VWZN01009183.1:523626-539050 GCA_013396955.1 Regulus satrapa
ATGTTCATCATTATATATAAATATATTATCACTATATTATAATATCTTACATTATTAAAAATAAAATAATTATGTTATAGTATAATTAATATGTTAATATTTGATAATAAATATTATATTTTACTTAAATAAATATTTAAATGTTTACTTTCTATAGAATATATAATATAATGAATGTATATTATAATTAATATCTTCTAAATAATATTAATTACTATATTATGAATATAATGTTATTAAATTATATAGAACATAAAATAATAATATAGCACAATGTATCGGAGCAGTTCTGCCATTCCTCAGGATGATCACAGCCCAGAGGAGCTGAGTTTGGGGAACACATGAGGGAGCCATGCAGGACACCCTGAACATCATCCCTGACAATTCTCCTGCCTGAATAACACCTGGAAGGGAGCAGCAATAAAAAGGAACTGCCTGGGAGTGTTTATCTTAAGAATGGGGCAGCAGGCGCCGTCCCCTGCTCACCTTGAGGTGCTGCTCCAGGTGGGAGGGGGTTGGTGGTGACACGGTGACACTTGCAGGGGACAGAGGGGACAAAGCCTGCCCCGCTCTCCTGGGGGCTCGCAGGTGAGAAGTGCTCACTGATGTTTTACCAGCCCCGCTGCCTCCCTGGGATCACTGTTTGCTGCCCAAAATTCCTCCCAGACCCCGGCGCTGAGGTTGGGACACGGGCTCCTACTTTATAGTGCCCAAAGCGGCACAAAGGAGCCGAGTTTTGTGAGACTAAATCCATTGCTTGAAACATCTTTATGTCTCAATCTTTTGGATTTCATGCACCATAAAAGAGAAAATGTTTCTATTTATTTAAAAGAGTTTTCTCTTCTATTCCTTTACTTCTCTGCTTCCACTTCCAAACAACAGATGTGAGCGTGAACATCATCCTTCCTCTCCAAAATGTCACAAAGGTCAGGGAATATCACAAGGAGATTGAAGAGAGGGAATATCACACAGAATCACAAGGCTGGAAGAGACCTTTAGGATCATCAAGTCCAACTCAAGTCTAACCCCAAAACCATCCTTCATGTCACCAAGCCACATCCAGCTTTTTCTTAAGCACATCTTGATTTTAAACTCATCTTGAATATGTCCGTCTTGGCTCCACAACCCTTTTCAGGGCCAGCCAAAAATTTTGAGCCAATGCCAAGTTCGTTTGGCCATGAGGCTAAGTCAGATCCAAGGGGGGTTTTTTAACCATAGCCTAAGCACAAACTCCAACCCGCCTGCTGGACAGTGAGTGCTCCCCACGAGCGCTGCTGCTAACATTGCTGTGCCTGACACATGTCTGGAGTTTTCTGTATTTCTATATTTATTACTGACCAGTTCAGTGCAGCAGCAGCCAAGCTCAACCTGCAGGGCAGTGACTAAGGCTTGGAGTGTGGGGGTGAACCAGTTTTCTTCCTTTTTTTATTGCCATGGTTTGTTGCTTGATTTATCTCCCTGTGCCTTTTGATGAAATTTCGGTATAAATTCTGTCCTGGATGTGCTATTTTCTGACATTAACAGCACTTTTGTCCATCGAAGTGTTCTCACCCACAACACTCTCATCTCCAGCTTTTCTCTCTTGGATTCTGTCACTTTGCCAAAAAACGCATCAGTACTTACTTGTGATATGAAGAGGAGCCCGGGGTCCATTCTTGTGTGCTGTGTCCGTGGGCTGTTCTTGGATTATGTCCTGGAGAAGAGAGACTGACTTCCAGAAAAGCACTTAACCTGTTAATAAATGCCTCAATTACATTCACACATAACAAAGCCATTTATTAATAGATTAATTCCTGCCTGCCTCTGTTAATTCTGAGAGTCACTAAAAAGACTGATTTAATGATGTAAAATAATGTTTCTGTGATTTTTTTAATTATCAGCGCGGCGTGCTTCTCACAGGGTTTTTTTGCTGCAATTCACCTCTCAGTGTGGGGCTCTCAGGGGCCTTTCCCAGGGTGTCCATTCAACTGCTGGGGTATCTAAACACCCTTAAATCATGACTGTTACTAGAGCTGAGGACATGGATGAGGAAAAGGCCTTAAAAAATGGAAAGACTGAGCCAATTCCCCTATTAGGGACAGACAGATTCCTTCCTTCACCATGGTGGAGTCCTGCAGAGCCACCAGCCTGATGTGATAAGAGACTTATTGGACAGGAAAGAGCTCCCTGCTCCAAGAGGATGAGTGTTATCCCAGCAAAAGTTCAGAGAACTTTTGTTTCACTAAGAAACTCATTGTTGGGTATTCTTCTGTCTTCATGACAAGGGTTTTTGCCACAGGTTCCCTTGATGCCAAAAAATACTCTGGGGCTTCATCACTTCACTGGGACTCGGATCAGACTTTGTGGGAAAACATCAGAATATTTTTCTCTGGCTTGTCTTTGCCTGTTTCCCCTACAAAATAACATTACTGTGAGTTCAAACAGCCTCTCTTCTTTAACTTTCATGTAGATGAACCATTTGGTGCTTCCTCATCTCATTAGAATTTAGGATGTAAGAGTTTTTGTAAGTCTTTATCTTAGGAAGATTACCACCTCTGTTAATATGGTAATGCTATCAGAAGTAGTATTTTTATTACCCTAATTTCCAGGTTTTTACAAGGAGAAAAGTAATAATGCAATTGAATTAATTCCATAATCATTTTTTCAGGCTGGATAAAAACCACTGAAGGAAGCTGGGAGCTGACAGCCAATATCTGCACGTTCATAAGCATTAAGTGAGCTATAAATACAGAGGGACTGAAGCTGAAACACCAAATGTGAATTTCCTTTTTTCAACTACTTAGTCCATGAAAGGCTGTGACAACAATGCAGTGAGGGAGGTTTTGGTGTTTTAGCAGTAAACACTGACTCACCTGCTCAGTGCTCTGGATAAATAATCATTAGTGACAAATAAAAGCCTATTTCAGACATAACCCAGAACGGCGGAAGTTATATAAAAGCATGAGATATTTTGTCCCTTTCCAGTGGCAAAAATACCACAGTTTCAGTTCATCTCTTCAGTCATTCTTTGCTATTCGAGGCAAGTCCTCAGGAAAACAAGTCTTGAGGGCTTTGCACCTCTTTCTGGTGTCTTTTCTTTGGTCTCAGGGTTCACTGTGAGTCCCTGGTGCTTTCCCTACCCTTCAACCTGTCAGTGAAACCTCCTGAGGTGCAAAGAACTTTCCTGGGGTATCCTTGGATCCCAGGGTGCTGAGCAGAAACCTTCAGCACTTTGTGAGGTTGAACACTTGGATGTGTCTCCGGTAACTGGAAGAGCAGGGATGGAGCTGCTTTTACCAGACCTGAGGATATTTAGCAGTAGAGACCAGGTAGGGCAGGCAGGTTGTGGACATTAGTAAGTCCATTTAGACAATTAAAATATTGAGGGGGTTTCCGTGTTTGCCAGCTGTGGACAAAAGCCATTAAGGTCTCCATTAATTAGACCTTCCCAGCTTTTCCTTGCTTTGCCACAGCAGTGCAAAGCCAGAACATCCATTATATTCTCCACAGAATAGCAAAGTGTTTACCTTGTCAAAAAAAACCCCCCTCTTCTCCCAACCAGCTGAGTTTATCCACCCTTCATAATTACTCAGCCTAATTAACACTCCAGTAAACCCCACACCTGCATTACCTGCACATCCCCACACTCCCACGCTGCTGCCCTGGTGCTGTTGCCAAACCATCCAAGTGTTGCTGCTCTCCTGAGCCTCTCCTGGGAGCTGAGCTTTCCATGAGGGATGCTGGAGATGCAGCCTGGCTCAGAGCTCTGTGACACGACCTATTTTTAGAGCCTTTTTTTTTTTTTTCCTTTGAGAAACTAGTTTTCTCATGGGAAATAAGTCCTTGGGGGGAAAAGTCATTTCCACCTCATTTGTTAATCTAAAATATCTTTTGCTTTTGGCTTCCTGCTATGGAGCACAGAACTGCTGCATCTCGTTAATTTTGCAGTCTCGCTAAATGACAGTGAGATTTATTTAGAAGGAAACCAAATTTAGTCCCATTAGATCATGGCAACAGTTACATGAAAAAGACTTTAAAAAAAAACCACACTCCATTTTTTTTTTTTTTAATAGGGCTTGGAAACCCTTGGCTCCTGAATCCACAGAATTCTATCCATGGAAGTTGATCAAAGCCCCTGGGATGCAGTGAAAGATGTGGCTGCAGGGGAAACCCCAAACGCCTGGCACTCCAAAACCAGGATGACATCCCTTAGGAAACAGAGATGTTACATCCGAAGGCAGCAAAAGATCACAGAACAAGGGAAGGAGAGCTGCTGTTAAGATGAATCTCTAAACCCTGCTGCAATGAGATCTTGAGGCTGCTGCTGGAAGCTGTTAAGTCTAAAATTACGGATGTGTTCCTTGGGTTTGCTGTTGCTCCCTTCAATAAATTCCCTGTACCAAGGGGCTCTCGGGGATCATTACCCTGGTGCAACATAAATCTGTATTGACTCTGCTGGCTGTGCACACTGGAGCCTCTGTGAGTGCAGCTGCTTCTGCCCTGGCTTGAAAAACAGTCTGGAGCTCCCAGACCCCTTTGGACACGGGGATCAGTGCCAATAAATCCAATGCTGTGTATTATGTGCTGTCTCCATGAAAAATTTGATTTCAAGCAGCTCCAGCACAGCTCAGCCCTGTCCATCTCCATGCAGGGGGAAACTGGGGGAGAAGGGGCAGCTTGGCACCATCCCTCTGCTGTGTGAGGAGAAAGAAACCAGCCAAGGAAGCCAGGGAGGCACATATTACCAAAGAAAAGACCATAATAATGATGTTCCATTAAAAAAACAAACAAACAAACAAACAAAAAACCCACAATTTCCCTTTTCTCAGTCCTTCCTGGGAATTATACAATTCACACAATTCCTATTATATCCTATTTGCATATTTCAATCTGTTACATCCTGTATTCCTTTATATTCTATTCCCAAAGGAACATTCCTATGGAGGTGCATTACTCCACTCAGTGACTCTGTAAATTCTCAAGTTAGTTCAGGTTCCTTGTTTTGCCCAAATATATTCTGACTGAATAGGCATTGCTGGGCATATAGTATCAGTATTTAAACACAAGCATAGCCCAAGGCAGAGGTTAAAGAAAGGTCAGCCTACTGTTAATTTGAGGTCAAGGCAAAAAAATTCACAATGGGAATACTTTGATGTGGGTTTGAGAAGGAAAATTCATTTGCTGGTTCACCCACAGTGGATGTGTTATTAGTGTCGATGGGGTTTCCAACAGCAAACGCTCTGAGGCAATTTTCAGGGGAAGAAATCACTAAAATAGATGACCTAAAAATATCTGAGCATGTTTTGGAATGATTCTATTTTTCTGGGGAGAAATAAAGCCAACCCAACAAGAGAAAAAGTCATGATTCGTCCTGGAAAGAAAGCACCCTTCAGAACCAGAAAGCTCTCAGGAAATAAATCTGGTATTTTCTGCTTGTTTGGAGCTGTTAAAGAATCACTACCTGGCTGTGGTCAACCAACCTTGGACCACATTTTCCTGGTGATGTTCAGAATGTCTTGATCCAAGAAATGGTTTTTTTTCCTTTTCTAGTGCATGGAGATCTACCAGGGAAAAACTCCATGAATATGTGGAATTCGATAATTTTCAATATTATTGTTCTGCTCTTTTCATTCCTTAGAAAAGGAACTTTAATAGGACTGAATTTATTATGGCAAGAGCCATAAGTACAATGATCATCAACCCTCCCAACTGAAAGCTCTGGAAAAATAATGAGAAAGTTGTCCCTGTTATTTTATTTAGACTATCAGTGCAATACCTCAGGCAGATAACAAGAAACCTGGAATGACTACTTTATTTGGATTGGATTTGTGCTCTGTATTTCTTTTCTGAAGTATGGCTCTTTCGTTTTCATAGGTCTAAATGTAGACCCCGTATTTCCTGATGCATATCCAAAAGTCAAAGATTTCTTCTTAGTGTCCAGTTTGTAATTATCACAGGCCAGGAAACAAAAGCACCCAGACAGAGAAGCACTGGAGGACTGAGGATTTGGGGAGACTTTAATGAGTTCTCTTTAATGAGAGCCTTTACCTGGAGATTTCCTTTTCAACTACATCCAACCTGAGTGATCAGAATTCTCCAGGGGCTGATGTTAAACATGAAAGCTTCTGGTTCTACCCTTGTTAACAAAACTATTTGGTAAAGGGAAGGGGAATTGTTGTTCCATCCACATAATTATTTAACTATTGTATGGGTTTCATCTTGATTTTAAAAGCGCTGACTTCAACGAAATATCAACTTCATGCAGAAATCTTTGAGCCTCATGCTCAGTGTGAGCTCTACTTTTACACAGAAGAATCCACAAGGAAAGCTCCCTGTCAATCTCTTTCCACAGATTGCTTTTTAACTCTCAGAATCCATGGAAATAATGCCCACAATAAAATTCTGCCAAAGGGGTGAGGGTTGAAGTCGTTAAAAAGTCAAAAGGCTCAAAGCAGGGGTTGGTGTCTCAGTGCCAGCACTGGTGTGTCTTGTCACAAAAATCCCATTTAGAGCTCAAAACGGGGGTTTTGTCACCTTTATCATGGAGCTCCAGCAGCCTGGAGGGAGCCAGGGATGGGAAGCTGAGCTGCACAACAGAAAATGAGCCAGCAAGGGTTTGGGGAGGGCAATGGAGGAGGTCCGTGGGTGCTGCCAGCCCCAGCAGCTGCTCCGAGCTGATTCCTGTCCCTGCAGCCTTCTGGGCACCACTGATGTTCCTCCATCCTGGGTGATCCACTGGAAAAGGAAATAGATGGAAAATTCACAGCACATCAGGATATTTTCTCCATGGAAACATTTATGAAAGGGCACGCAGGGAGAGGGAGTTTTCATCTGCACGACACTCAGGGCTTCCCTTCTGGGTTAAAGCTCCAGAAAAGGCCTGTTTGAAAAGTTCAGCCACTGCTAAAATAACCCCAACCAACCAAAAAAAAAAAACCTCCTCAGCTTCCTGAATATGAAAATAAAATCTCAAGTGTCCTACAACTTAGAAACAAGAAGAAAAGAAAAAAGATGCCTTTAAAATATTACCTTTCCTGGTGAAAAATTCATCTATTCTAAGCTTCTCACATCTGAGGAGTCCAGATATGTCTCTTTACAGCATAAGGTTTCACACATCCCGCATTGCTTCCCTCGTATTTCATGAAATTTATGAAGTTGGAAAAAAATATAATGGGGAAAAAAGCTGTTGTGAAGTGAAAAGTTGAACAGAATAAGTAGATTCAGGTCAAGCTTTCATTTCAATTTCCACACGTTTTCATTTTTAAAATACTTTTCCTTATAAATAGCTTACATTTTGAAATTAAAGTTGCTTCAAAAAGTGAAAAACTAATTTCCTAATTTAGGAAAATCTTAAAAGATTTAAGCCATTCCAAGTTTTATAGAAATTAAGACTGAAGAAAATTGTCAAAACTGATCCTTTCCTTTTGATGAATATAATTACCAATATGGATAAATGAACATTTTCTGCTGAAATACATTTCAGAAAAATACCCAACCAGGTGTGATAGGCCTGGAAAAGATTGGCAATTATGTCTTACTGAATATATTTGATTGCATGGAGGTTGCATTTCCCTGTCAGTATCTCCAAAATGAACATCTAGAATTATTTGCATTGACAAACAGCTCAACTGAGCTATTAGGTCTCAGTGATAAAAGTGGCCTTGTACAAGCTGTTTAAATAACAAAAGATTTTTCTCCTTTCAGATTCTGGGCATATGAACCAAATATAAAATGAACAGTGTGTCTAATTCCTGCAGTGGGAGATAAGTACCAGGACAAAAAAACCCTAACTTCTCATAAGTTACACAGCTTTCACCTCCTTTTCTCACCTTCAATACTGATTTTCCATAATTCTCTCTGACCCCATCACCACCTTCCTCTTTTCTGTTTCTTTTGCTGCTGGAAGATTTGAGCAGACCCATCATTTATTGCTCTGCACCTCTCACGTGCTTGTCCTGCTGCCTGTAAATCACTGCTGGGTGGTTTTTTCTTTAGCAAAACTGAATCTTACAAGTTTCTTGCCTCTCCTAACAGATTATTAGATAGAATAATTCACTTACTTCAGATATATCACTAATATGAGACGTAGAATATTTTTTAAATTAGGTTACACCTGAAAGGAGAAAAAGAGATCCTTTGTTCTTCTGCAGAGTTGGGGTTACATTAGTGTGGGGAGCAGCGTCCCCACATCCTCTGATTCTGATGATTTCATACATTTGGTGAATTCAACACTATTTAGATCCACTTTCAGATATTACTTAACACAATAATTCTTCATTTCATTTTGTTCTGGGAATCCATAGAGCATAAATAATAAAAATTACCCATTAAGTCATCCAGAGCAATCTTGTGCAGCCATCAGACATATGCAGCTTGATTTCCCTCCAACTTATCCTCCTCTTGAAAAGATGACTCTCAGTGAATTCAGTGGATTAATCTTGATTAGCTCTCATTAACTTAACACCTCGTGTATTTAGTTTAATGTATCTAGCCACTTCAGAACACAATTGCTGTCAGTTTTCCCCACAGACAAAAAGGAGAGGGAAGATTCCCATCCCCCCTTGGAGATGGGGGTGTCTCCACGTTCCTTCGGGTGAGAAGAGCTCCAAACCTCCACTTCCATGAGCTGTGTTGGCAGGTCTCCATTCAGGGACTAAAACAGGAATTTAGACATCCTGCTCACATGGAAAAGCCTCCATGGAGATGCCTTAATTTAGTTTGTCTCCGTTTTCTGCTGGATTTTTGGCAAAATTGGGTGCGCGTTTCAGTCTCTCACTCTGCACACAGCTAGGGCAAGGTGGATCCCCTTTCCCCGTGGATCCAAGGAGCTGCACACAGCCTGTCTCTGCAAATCTTCTGCAGCTCCCTGAAGCTCATTTAATGATAACAAAGCCAATGGAGCCACGCTCGGATGTGAAGGAACTGACTGGGTTCAGCTCTGTACTTTGTTGTTCCCTCAGTACCCTGCCCCAGGCTGCTTTGCCATCATTACTGCTGGACTCAATTTCAAACTGGATATTGTACCAACAGGAGATAAGGGGTACCGTGCAGAAAAACATGGAGCTAAATTTAGTGTGTGTGTGTGTGTGTGTCCATTTTACCAACAAAGCCACTTCAAACCCTTCCTTTCTTCTGTCTCAGTGTTGTCGTGAATTTGTAAAGTGCAGACAAAAATCAGAATTGGTGCCAAAAAGGAGAAAGATGAGGCAGACTTGATGGAGCCCAAAGCTGTATCCATGGGGATTTTTGCCTGAGACTCCCAATAAGATTCTAACTTGCAGAGAAGGATGACCACAGGCCTCATGGAAAATCAGGCAGAGTAACAGGAAGAACTTCCAGGGGTATCTTCCTGCCCCATCAGACTTGGCCAGTTCAGTCCCTGTTTTACACAATCCATTCTCATGCCAGGCCCTGTTAGAGGAGACACAAAAGCTTTTCAAGTCTGAATCCTGAGAACAGCAGTGTGGGTACCTTATTTATGGATATTTCCTCCAAGATATGGGGTGATCCCCATCAGCCCCCATATCCAAGGAATAGCTTTGGTCCCACAAGGAATAACCTGCTGTGGCCACTGGAAGGATGAGCTACTGGCCAGTTTGTAAGAGCATACCACCCCCTAGAGAGGAGGACTTCTTGGTTGAATCACAGATGTGTCCTATGTCTTTTCCTCCTGCCATGCAGTAAAGCTTTGGGGGGTTTTTTCCCTGAATTTTTATGGTTTGACAAGCCCAGGACTGAGAGATTTTTGAGTTGTACAGAGTAATAATTTGTATCTGGGATACTGCATGGAAAGATTAATGCCTTTTAATTTAACATGGAGGAGCAGCCCAGGTCTCCTGGGACTCAGGGCTCTGCAGCACTGGCGTGGCAATTCTCATTCCTAATGATGATGCCTCAAAGCAACTCTGCTGCTTCCCCGTGTCATATTGAATGATAAAGTGATCTCAGACATTAAGCACAACTGCAAACAGTGTTAGCAACAGTTTTAATAGGGGTCAAGTGGTTTCATTTCAAGGTTCGCCCTGCGTTAATTTATGTTAACTTCCTTATTTCAGTACAACTTGTAAAATTTCTGAGGCCGTGTAGTTCACAGCAGTGGGGATTACTGGGTAATCTAAGGCAGTTAAAAGAACAATAAAACTGTTGGATTCCTAGAAAAGAGGGAGCAAAATGTCAGTTACATTAATATGAAATATTACCAAGTACCAAAGATCCATTTCATTCAGTGTCTCCGTTTGATTATGTAAGAAATCCCTCTCTCTCCATTTTGCACGCGGAATTTCTGGAGAGTGAATTGCATGTCGGGGGGAGAACGAGGAGGAAATACTTTGAAGCAATAAACCACCACTCCTGTCTATCCAGGAACACTTTTTGCTGTGTGGGCCACTGTTGTATTTCAATCAGAGTGAAAATTCTGATCTCTGCTGCGAGCAGATCTTAGGGGACAAGGCACACAGGACTGTTTGCTCCCCGCTCCATCATTTCCTCTGCTTTGCTCACTTCCTTATGAATTTCCTCTTCTTCATCCCCTGGGAAGGGACAAATGAAACCTTGGCTCTGTTTTCTGCCCCTTTCAGTTAATCCTAACCAAGGATCCCTTAGCGTGATCTTTCCTTATGCAACAGAGGCGAATTGCTTGGAGCTGCTTTTATCCCAGGCTATTCCAGCTTCAGTGGGAGCAGCTCCAAATCATCATTCCTCAATTTTTTTTTGTGAAAATGAAGCAAACTGCCTTCTCGTCCCATTGCCCCAAAGATAAACGACTTCCTGAGTGAGAAATATCTGCTTATTTCAGGCCTCCAAGAGCTTGCTTGTTTTATTAGTGCAGAGATGTGCTGCACAGGATCCTTCTTCCTGCTGTGCCTAATTTCTGACTCCAAGGGTATTATTAAGGAGGAGGAGTAGAAAAGATGAGGTGTGCTTTCATCTCCCTACCCAAATGGTGCCAGTCCTCATCAGAAAGCAGCAAACATTTTCAGGAGAATTTTTCTTCACGGCTCCCCCCAAACCTCTGATCAAAGGTCTCAGAATTAAACTGATTCTGTGAACATCCATCTATTTGACATGCAAATTGTGCACTTTGAAAAAAGAAAGAAAAGATTTTAAGCCTCATACTTGTCATCTCAGTATAACACTTCATTCTATCCCAATCCGTTTGAAAGAACCTTGAATCTGACATGATGCATTTGAATTTACTTAAATATTCCATTCAATTGGTGCAGGAGCAGGGTAAGTTAACGACAGCACAATTAATGAAAAATACCTTACGGTTCCATTTCTCCAGAAATTAATTGGTTTTCAATTTTTAACTGTATTTAATTAAACCACTGCAGTTCTGCTCTTTTATTTGTTCAAGAAAATTGCCTTGTGCATGGCAAGGAGTACATTTTAAACTGTATTTTTTAAATACAATTTATATTCTTGATACAACTCGCTCATTCAAGCACTGGCATTTCCTGCTAATTATGTTTAGGATCCAGCACATATTATACTACCTGAAACGTCAAAAAACTGAAATATCCAAGTGGAAAATCAAATACATTCCAAACCAACAGTCCCTAAGCACAGGCACCTCTAGATCCGGAGTCACTTTTTCCCTGGGTCCCACCCCAAGAACATGTCTCTAATTTTATCAGAAGCATTTTTCAGGATTTCAGCTGGATGATAGTGCCCAAATAATGATAAAAAGCTTGTTCCAGAAAAGCTGTCATTTAAAAGTTTTCTTTTAAATACAGCTCTTAATTTAGCTGAGCTGTTCCAGATCATTTTAAGAGGTAATTTAACAATAGTAAAATTGCAATAAAAGATGAAAACACTGCCATAATCAACTCAGCCTTGCAGAGATACCTCTGAGACCATCCACAGCTGGTAACTTCATAAAGACAAATATCTGAGGCTGAAAGCATTTATAGTTGAAGGCCATATGGTAAAAGCTTATAATCAGTTTGTGGGGATCTGGTTTTCCACCTCTAGCTTGAAATTTTGAACAATTTTGGTGCTTATCACATGTATTACTCCAGAAAACAGTCTGAGATTGTTAATAATGGGTCATGAATCCATAATGTTCATATTGATTATCACAGATTCACTCAGTTCATTTTTATTCCTTCAAGTTTCTGCCTCACTCAGCCAAGCTCAAGAGAAATTAAATGGGGAAAGTTTGTAGTCTAAGAACTGATTATCCTGAAGGAAAACTAGCAAAGCTGCCACCTGGAAATGTTAAAACATTATCATTATTACCTCATGGGATTAGAGTCTTTCAACTAAAGAAATCCTTGACTGGAAAGAAGAAAAAAAAAAAAAAAAGAAAAAAGTGAAGGCTATCAAAAAACCTTCCAGAAAGCAGCAAACATAGCTGAATGACTGACAGCCAATTGAGTTCCTGATACAAAGATTTACTACAAATATCCCCAGACAGGAGAGCTCTTAACCAGATCAAAATGTTGTGGCTGGCTATTATTTTGTCAAGAAGTTATGAAATTTGGAGGAACTAAATTACATGGACTGCTCTGCCTATATTTCGTTACTGAAACTTGACAGCCTTAAAAAAAAAAAGCCAGATACTAAAAAATGCTGTGTGTTGTGCACTAATGCAGTACCAAAGACTTTGCCATAGAGGACTTTATAATGTTGCAGAATTTTTTCTTGCTAACCATTTCTAATTCTCTGCAGATGACCTCTACTGTGACCTAGAAAAGCAACCTATTTATATATAAATGTGAAACTGCAAAAAGGCAGAGGAAAAAAACCCCAAATTTTGGGTTTCAGAAGTTCAAGGAGGCTCACTATGAGCTTGTAAAGTGAGACCAGTAAGTCAGAGGGGAACGGTAACACTGATCCCCCAGAGGCAAAGAGCTGATAATTGTCAAATAATCCTCAAAACCACGTTCGTGCAGTGACTCCTTTGTGTGGCACCACCTTCACACACAGACCCCTGCCACCAGAGCACCACCTCAAAAGACCTAAGCCCATTCGGTGGCTTTTATTCTTCAAAATCACGTCCCCAATTTTCACTGAGTGTTCAGGCTGGGGTTTCCAGGAATCCTCAGCATGATCCAAACACCAAACCAGCAGCAGTTCCTGGCTGGATTTGCAGCCCCCCTCCCGGGTCTGCAGTGGGATCCCACACCTGATGTGTTACAAAAACCCGCGTGGGAGGCGTGCGCGATCGAGGATAAATATGAATAACAACATGCACAGAGCACATTTCAGAAAGGCTCCATGGTGTTTCTTCTCTGCTGTAGGAAAACCCACACCTGTGAGGCTGCTGGAGCGCACAGATTGCTGCTGCTGAGTGAAAGCTGTTGGGTGAAAGCATGACAGTCACATTTGTAATGCTGTTTATCCATCTAAACAGCGATCTGTGAGATGATGACACATTATGCGGAAATAGTCTTGGCTGTGTGTGCAAAAACAGAGCAGAGATTTTTGGGGATTCCTCCTGGAATCTCAGTGTGAGCCCCACGTCTGCCTGATGCTGCTGCTGGAGGTGAAGGCAGAGGGGCTGTCTGGCACTGCAGGGTCAGGACACAAAGCTGTGGAGCTGTGAAAGGCCCTGTCTGCCACCAAATTCCACACCTGCTGGCAAAACTGCTTCAACTCTGACTTTTGAACGAGCACAGAGACCTGCTCGTTCACCAAGAGAAGACACAGAGCTAAAATTGTTTAAATTATGATTAATTTCAAGTTGTAAATACATTAGGGAAAAAACCTTTTTTTGTTTCTGTGAAGCAAAGCAAACAAAAGCAATTGAAGAATATTATCTGTTAATAATTCAGTGAGCTAGGCTGTTGCAGGGATATGTTAATCACACACTGTTCATCATGTTAGAGAACACTTACACTTGTTCAAATCAAAGAGGGAGAGATCCTGCTCTCGAATCAAGCAACATTTTAAAGCTGATCAAGGGATACTTCTTGGGGTGATTTTGAATGCCTGCTTATGATTGCGATCGAGACCTGCTTTAATCCCAGCAACAGAATCCCTCCCAACTTCTGTCCTGTTTTGGGCAGAGGGAACTGAATTGTGCATAATGGTTCTGGACACATCGTGGGGGTCACAGAGTTCACGTGTCAAACCACAAACAGCTCAGCACTGTGGGCTTTGCCTCCTGAGAGCCATCAACCTGTGATCCAGATGGGCAGCCTCTTATGAGAATTCACCTAAAACCAGGTGTCTCCGAGGGTATGTTCAAATAATCTTTTGTAAGTATTTTCTTTTTTTTCTCTGAACAGTTAAAAAAAAAAAAATTAAAAAAAAGGCTTTTCTTGGATTCTGTTTCTTCTGTGGAAGTTACAGGAGATTCAGGACACACCAAGGGAATTGTTACGTATGATGCTGTGCAAAGACGACTCTGATGTTTCAGATTTTTCCAAACATTTAGATAAATGTTATATTTAGAACAAAAACCACCCAGGCAAAAGTCACTGACCTCTCAAAGCAAAGCATATTGTCAAAAATACTGCAGCATCCTTGCTAGCAAGGCAAGTGACCCAAGGCAAATTCTTTCCAGAGCCTGTGTACTTGGAGATCTTTGCTTATCAGGGCAGAAAGACAACCAGTGGTGGCTTTGAGCTACTGCTGACTGATTGAATCACAGTGATCTGCACTCTAACTGGAGTGGAACACTGCAAGCCAGGCTGCAAAAGCAGAGCAAGGCTCTCCTTCATTCCCCTCTCTGTGGTTTTGTTGTTGCAGAGGAGGGAGCGAGCCCATCCGAGTTACTACAAGGTTACGATGAGCAGGCATTACTGAGGATGTGTCCTCTCTAGTCCAGCAGCCTCTCTGTTTACAGGGTGTAGGGGAAAAAAATATAATATTGGGAAAGACTGGGGCGTTTCCTGAGGGATTTGAGGGACACTTCTTCAGCGGCTGCAGGGATGGGAATGTGGGAATGGAAGAGGGGAAATACAGGTTGGATACTGGGAAGAAATCCCTCCCTGTGAGTGTGAGGAGGTCCTGGCACAGCCTAGAAAAGCTGTGACTGCCCCTGGATCCCTGGAAGTGTTCAAGACCAGGTTGGAGCCTCCTGGTCTACGGAACTGTGGGACCCATGGTGGAGCTCGATGGGTTTTGAGGTCACTCAAACCCAAACCATTCCAGGAGTCCATATGCAGGTTAGATGGGATTTTGAAAAGAAATATTGGGTGAGGGGCTGGGATGGAATTCCCAGAGCAGCTGTGGCTGCCCCTGGATCCCTGGCAGTGCCCAAGACCAGGCTGCACGGGGCTGGGAGCAGCCTGGGACTGTGGAAGGCGTTCCTGTGGCAAGGGGTGGAACAAGACGATCTTTAAAGTCCCTCCCAACCCAAACCAGCCAGTGATTCCATGATTTGTACGCTCCTTAAAGGTTTCTTACTTCTGTGAAACTGCTGGGCCAAAGTGCCAGTATGGTGCCCTCCATACCAATAAAACACAATTTCCATGGGGCAGAGGTTCTCTGAGCA
>VWZN01009183.1:540876-559192 GCA_013396955.1 Regulus satrapa
TTAATCGATAATTCCTGTTTTTTTTTTTTTTTTTTTTTTTTTTTTAACATCAGCACCCATTGTGTAAAGGATTTCTGTGATTCTGGAATAATTATCTGCTGTTGTCTGCTAGAGAAATAAAGTGACAGCTTCAAATTTAAGGCTAGGAGAGTTTGTCAGATTACTTCTGTACCGTGTTCTGAATTTATATATATATATATATATATATATACCTGCTAAATATCGATATACACACCTGGCAACTCTTATCATCTCTTGACAAAATGAGAATCTTGGTACATAACATAAAGGGGGAGATTTTTTTTTTTTCTGCAAGGTGGGGCGGGCTTAAATGTTCTGTAGAATTTCTTGAACTATTTTCTCCATCTTCCTTCTCCATGGCGTGGACCTGCCTTGATTAAGATGTGCTTATCTAAGCATTTGTCATTCTCATCCATTTGTTCTCCTTCTTTGGTTTATTGAGCTTGAGTTCTGCAGCAAACTGAGCAGAGAGAATTTGGATGGAGTTATTTGGCTCTCCTGGCTGCAGAAATAAAATTAGCATTCTTCAAGGATGAACACTTAAGTACAACACATAATGATCCAATCCAATAGGAAAACCTGATGTAAACTTCAATTAATGATCCAACAGAGAGTTTGTGTTCTGACAATAAATTTTAGTACAAGAAATTTATTGGAATGTCTTGTACCTACTTCACCGGAGGTTCTGGAGGTGCCAATACTTGTCTGCCTCGTCAGCACTCCAGAGCTGGGGTTTGAAGTCTTTCCCACTGAGGCCTTTGGGGTTCATCACTGGAGTCTTTAAAAGGGAGGCCATGCCAGGAATAACAAGAAGCAATAAAAAGTAAAATAACAGCAATAACAAGTAAGCACCTCCTGAATATTTATCATCTCAGTACCTACTGTCCTTTTTCCTGTGAACTCATCCCCAAAGGATGATTTCTTGGCTCTTCACCAAACACAAACCCCACCATATGGAGAGGGCAGCAGGGTTATATAACAGAGACAAACAAAGGTCTTTAGAAAGAGCTGATATTATGCTCCAAAACCCCTAATTGTTATAAATAACATCATGTTGTTCATTTATTTACTCTGTTTCAGTGATGTCCACACAATGTTCACTTACAGGATTTCCACTCCGTTTACAAAAGGAAAAGAAAAGAAGGAATGAGAACAACAATGAAAATAGACATAAAATAGATATTACATATATCATTATATATATGGTTTTAATATATCTTATAATTTTCTCTTTATCAGCAGTAAAAGTAACAGTTTGAGCTTGATCAGTTAGCTTGAGGGACTGGATTCATGAGTAAGCAAAAGAGAGAAAGAAGACGGGAAGGTTAAGCAGGCTGAGTAATCTCCTACCATGGGGCCACTTTGCCAAGGAGAATCACAAGCCAGCAAATAAAAAGAGCCTATTGTGACAGCTAAAAGCAGGCTGGCACAGTCAGGTGGCTGTACAGGGGGCACGGGGAACCCCCTTGGACTTCCAGATGTTCCAAACTCCTGCTCTGAGCTGCCTGACATCCCATCCCAGGTTTGAGGTTAAAACCATTCACTGCCTTCAGCATGAACTCATGAGGGTGCTGGGTGGAGTTTGCCAAACAAATTAAAGCACACGCTGGGTTCTCATTTTCTGCTCCAAGAGTCATCATTGTATTTTAAGAGGCTCCCAATTCTTCCTCATCTCCCTCCCCCCCCCCCCAAAAAAAAGGGGAGAAGGAAAAAGAAAAATAAAAAAAAAATAAAAGGCTTTGCCTGGCTGGCCATGGAGTTTGGGTCTCTTGGCAGAACTTCAGCTGCCAGCTGAGAGAGAGCTGACCCAGAAAAAACCATTTTAAAACAATCTGGGAAGGATTGTGAGAACAAGAGATGCATCTCCCCTGCCTCACCTTCTAATTTCACTGCCAGCTTGGACCACCTCCAGAGGGTGCAGAAAACCCTAAAGCAGTGCACTGCTGCCCAATCTCATTCTGGTTTTCTGCTCAAAGCCAGTTGCAGCAGGAGAGTAAACTCGACGGCAGGCTTCAATGGGGGCTGCTCTTGGCTCCATTACAGAAGATTTTATGTGCATAACTTCAAGCACATGCATCATTCAGCTGATTTTAGTAGGACTCCTAGAGCTGAAGTGCCTTGTTGAATCAGAGCCTTTATGCATCCCTGGCTGCAGACTCAAGTACCCACACTCGAATTTCATTGGGGCCAGCTGCTGACTCTGAGATGTCAGGACCTCCCCCACTGACAGAATCAGAGAATCCCAGAGTGGGTTGAGTTGGGAAGGTCCTTAAAGAGCATCTGATCCCAACACCACTGCCCTGACAGGGACAGTTTCTCTAGACCAGGCTTCTCCCAGCCCGATCCAAATCCTCCACGGAGCTCCCAAGTCCTGCCACACTGCTCCCAAACTCCCTCTAGAAATTCCTCCAGGCCTCAATAAAAAACTTATCCTGCAAAAAAAAAATTTATGCTGCAGAATAACAAACGTCTGGCGTCTGCAGGGAATAATCTCTCAAGGGACAGCCCAAAGTCAGCACCCCCAGCCCTGGCAGTGCCCAAGGCCAGGCTGGACGGGACTCGGAACCACCTGGGACAGTGGAAGGGGTCTCCATGGCAGGGGGTGGAATGAGGGGATCTTTAAGGTCCCTTCCAACCCAAACTTATCTGTTAAGTGAGAGGGAAATGCTCTGGTTTGAGGGTCACGCTGTGACTGCATAAAGATCAGTCCAAGCTCTGCATTTCAGGTTTCAGCTGAGTCTAATAAAGCATCCCTTGGAACATCCTTCCCACTGCAAATTTGGGCTTTGTCTTCGGTGCTCCTATGTGCCAAAGGCAAAGCTTTTGGTCGCCTTTTTCACTGTTAACTCTCATCAACACAAACAACAGTGGCAGCAGCTAAAAAGCTGATTTACAAACCACTCAATTACCAGTTCTGTGTTCCATTGCAAAGTCAGGACATGCAAATCAAAGTTGTTTGTTAGGAATATACAGGAAGGGTTTAAAATATAGTGGTACAATTTAAAATCCATTTTTGGATATGTTAATATTTATTAGGAATGTAAATTTATATAAGGCTCTGCAAAACTTTTTTTTTATTTCCAGGTTATGCAAATTCATTTTAAAATATGTTAATTTGGTTCTTGACATAGATCAGTAGAAGATCTTAAGCCTAATGATAAAAACAACCATTTAAAAACTACACAGTTACATGTAAGGTTTGATTCTACAACTCAGAGATTACATAACTGAAACTGTGGCCGTAGTTTGGATTTGTAAAACAAGCCAATTTAGCCATGAGAATACATCTGACACTGAGCTCTTCTCTTTCAACCATAAATGTGGTTATTTTGAATATTTTGCTTTTACTGCCTCTTTGCTGGATACTTCTGAAACTGTTATGTCAAACCAACCTTTATGCCACAAGGTTTAATGAAGTTCTTCATTGCCCTTTTCTCCCTTTTCCTCCTTGGTAAGCCGTGGCTGTAAAACACCACTTTGGATCTCACGCTGCCTGGAGCAACAGCTTCCAACTCTGGGGTAGATGATATTCGAATGAAGGTTAATTCTGCTGCTCAAGCAAAGCTTTTCTAAAGGTGGCACTCACAACTCATCCCCCCCTAAAACCATCAAGCTTTTGCTGCTCTCAGCATCTACCTTTGTACTTCTAAGAATTATCCCCGCTGGGGGATAATTCTCCCCTGGACCCACTGCACCTCAGGCTGAATTTAAGAGTTTATTTCATTTTCAGCACTGGGAATGCTAAAATGCTGACGAAACATTTCCAGTTTCCTACTTCACTTCAAAATAAATGTCTTAAAAGTTAGGGATTTGGGATTCTGTCTCCTTTTGCTTTCAGTGTGGTGAAGTCTCCCCGTTATATTTTTCCAATTATATATCCTATATAATATATATTATATTTCAGGTTATATTCCACTCCCTGAATCCAGTTCTGTGCTTTTCCAATCAAAATTTTAAAAACCCAAATAAAAAAACAACAAATCACATCACCTTAGACACGACACAAACTTAAGAAAAATGTGATGTGGTTCAATCTCACATTCAAATCAGATGAAAAATCAGGGACTAGAGGGTCACATTCACTTGATATTCCAAATATGTCATGGCATACAGGGATTTTCCCCAAATTTTTTCACCTCTTAGGAAAGACGAATTCTCTGGCCCCAAAACAAGGCTGCTTACAAGGAAAACACTCATAACTTCCAGTTTTGGTGGAAATATCTCAACAAAGGTGTTTTCTCTCAGCTTAATGTGTGGCTAATGAAAACCTGAAGCAAGAAGTGCCCCAATATGAATAGTAATTAAATCCTGCTTATCACCTTCTGGAAAACTTTGTCTTCCTTTGGTTCTGACTTCGATCTAACCTGGTTTTTCCTTTCATTTGGGATTTCTTCCCCCAGCTCTACGCTGCTCTTCTGAAAAAAGCAAAAAGTTACCTTTTTGATAATTATAGACACTTGTTCACCTATTTGGTGGCAGGAAAAGTTACTGGAACATCCAAAAAGGAAAAAGCAAAAGCCTCCAGCACTCAATTGTCAGCATCCTCCAAGGAGCCACAAGTCACAACCTGCAGCAAGAAAAGCGCTTAAAAAAAAAAAAAAAAAAAAGAAAAAGAAAAAGAAAAAGTGGGGGATCATTAATTCTGGATAGTCACTAAAGAGGCAATGATTTATTCATGCGAAGCTCTCCCGAGAATTCAATGTGCCCAAATGGCAAAGAGACTTGTCAAGCTCGTTATCTGGGGGATAAAGGCTGCTGTCAGCTCTTTGGAGGGCTGCTGGAAGCTGGCACCGCTCCATCCCGGAGCGGAGAAGCCGCTCTCCTCCTCTCCCCGCTTTCCAGCACAGCCTGCAAGAAGCCTGTCCGCCTTCCAGCTGCTCGTGGTACCCTTTTCCCGAGAGCCAGAGCTCCGGGCCGCCCGGGATGCTCCATCCCCGCCCGGCTCTCCTTTTGCTGCCTCCCCCGATTAAAAATCTCCCACCGCTGCCCACCCGGGCAGCCCCCACACCGAAGGAGCTGCTCTATTTCGGGATAAGCTCTTTTAATTTCGCTCCCTTCCGATGGGGTAGAACAGCCCCGTTGGATTCCGCTCGCTTCCAGGAGTTCATCCCTCCCTCCGCCACTTTCCCCACTCAATTTTCCTCTTCCCCACGGCTGGAGGGGTGGAGTAGCGGGTTTGTGTCTGGCAGTAAACGAGGTTGCTGCTGCTCCTTCCCGAAGTGAGTGCCGGGGAGGGCTGGGGTGATTTATGGAGCCAGCGGCCGGCACTGGGTGATGCTGCGGCTGCCGGGCAAGGAAGCAGCGTTTGGTCCTTCAGGGATCACAGCAAGGCACCCAAAGCTGATTTGTTTGGTGTTAATTGTGGTTGATTAAATATTTACATCCTCCCAGGCGAGGGAGGGAGGTGTCCACCTCGATGGAAAACATCCCCTCTTAAGGGTTTGGGGGGAAAATCAGGACACGGTCACCAAGAGCTGTTCTGTAACTCCGAAATGATGGAGTTTAAGCTTAACAAACAAAGGTCGAAAAGAAGGGGGAAAATTTGCTCTAAGAATGTGTGTGCACAGGTGGAATTGCACGGGGGAAAATGCATGGGAACTGCGTTCAGTTTTGTCTGATTGCACTAGGAATCCTCACCGTTTTGCTAATCCAACTTTGCGAGCAAAGCCTGTGACAGAGCACCAGGGAACGGCTGGCTGTGGGCAACAGGCCTTGAGTTTGAAATCAATTAAAAATAATTTTCAAAGTAATACATTTGGATAAGGTTTCGTTTTTCACATTTGTTTGCCTTCATTGCCTCTTTAGCTTGAACCATCTCATTTTCACTTTCTCCTGCAGAAAACCCATCAGATCAGAGGTAAAGATGAATACGACAATCTCATAAAAAGCAGATATAATAGAAATCTAATGAATGCTTCTCCATAATGAACTGATAACAACATCAGAGAAAATGCTGAGAGAAAAGGGAGCCCTGAGGATGCAGGTGGAAAATACTTGTTGCACCTGGATCATTTCAAGATGGGGAACAGGCTCTGCCCTCCTCACCACACATTTTCTAGAGTGAAGTGCTCACAGAGAGATATTAAAAGTGGGAAAAAAAGACGTTTCTGAAGACTGAGAAGCACTGGTTTAACTTGGTTTAAAATAAAGGGGCTGTGGGCTGCTTCTGCCCAAGAAGAAAATATCTTTCATGATTTAGACTTAAACAAAGTTTCTTGAACTCTAAATTTGAAATAGCACATTTAAAGGCGGGTGGGTGGAAGGCTGTGGAGGTGGGAAAGTGAAAAGACAAAGGGAAGAGAGCAGGGGAGAGCTCTTGGGAATCTGTTCATGGAGAGCTCTCAGAAATTTTTGAAGTTGAGGAGATATTATGTTAATGTAAGTTCTAATTGCTAGGCAATAAACAACACCCACCTGCTGACTAAATGTCAGGACCAAACTTATCTCTAAATCTGCTTTGAAACAATGTCAGTCATAGTATCACAAACAGATTGAACCCTTCTTTCCCTGTTAAAATAAAAATAAGCTGGGATTTTTAATTACTCAAAGTTAGACCTCAGGTATAAAAAAAAAATCTAAACCAAAAAAACAACAAACAAACAAAGCCCCAACCAATCTGGCAGTAGGTGGTGAGAGCTGAGGAAAGTTGTGACTGTGAGCCAATTATGAAATAAAACCCCCTAGAAATGCATCCACGTATGCCACAGATTAATGGCAATATTTCAAGGGAATGGTTTTCCTATTCTTAGTAAGAGGTCAGGCTGGAAAAGTTTCAAGGGATTTAAAGTGGTTTTTCTGCAAGCAGGATGGTGTCCACACACAAGGATGTGCTGCTAACATAAACACAGTTTAGGTGGAAAACCAAAAAAGAAAAAAAAGACCTTTAAAATCCAAACAAAACCCACCACAAATTAAAAACCAACCAACAACTGTGGGAAAACTCCTCTTGATGGATTCAATCTTTGCCTTTCCCTGACAATCAGCCTCCAATGAGCGGCTTCTACCCCCGTGCTCCATATCCTGCATGGACCCCAATGCAGGAATGGGAAATCCCAGCCATGCCAAGGAAGCAATTCTGAACAGAACCCAAGCAAAGCAACCTTATTTTCAAATAAAAGAGGTTATTTCGGATTCACTTTTTCATTGCATTAAACCAAAAGAATTCAGAGTCTTCAAAATTAACAAAATGCATCTGCATTTTGAAATTCAGCGTTTGGTGATGTCCAACTTTGACCATTTTTTGGTTGTCAGGCCTCTGGACAATGCAGGGGAAAAGGCATCCTGTGCTCCAGATATCAGATCTTGGGCAGGAAGATGGAAGGGGTCTGGAATGCTCTGTTTGCTTAGAGTATGGCAAATGAATAAACGGACCAATGTATAATTAGAACTCCATTTAATTCTAACAGTCAGCAAAATGCTGTGGAGTTTTGACTTAGTCTGCTCTTCAGCCAGAAGGGCAGTGCTTGATCCTAATTCAGTTCTGGCTGCTGAGTTTCTTTCAGTTCAAAAAACACATTTGGTGCCTTTATTTAAGGAATCCTCTTTCTATGCAAATGCAATTCCTCTGAGAGAGGAGCAGGCACGGGAACACAAGTTATTTAAAATAGGCTATTCAATATTTTCCTTAAAAAAAAAAAAAAAGGATTCTCAAGTTATTTAAAGGCCATGGGACTTACATACCTAAGAACAACAAAACCCTGAGAATCTGAATCAAAACACGTCACTGAGCTCTTCCTCTACTTTCACTGAATGCAAATGAGAACATGAATTAACACAAATATCACATGGCCAGGAAACAACAACTTCAGCTTTACAAGAGCCACCAGCGTTGTTGTGCAGCTGAGTCACACCTGAATGGAGGAGAAATGGAATTATGATTGAGCAGACAGGATTTGGAGCTCACAAAGGATGGCCCAGCAGTGGCAAAGCCAGCTTTGGACTTGGGGAAATAAATTCACCTCTCTCCTCTATGCCAGCCCTCCTGCACAGCCTTCAGCTGGACACAGGGCTGTTAGAAGAATAAATACATAAACTCAGAGGCACTCTGATACCACTGCAGAGCGGACCAGGACAGTGCATAAATTCTTGGAAGGGAGCTTGCAAAGCTCTTTCGCATTTATTTCTCAATGTGGACAACATTTCACAGTAAATGAGTGAATCTGGGAGTGGATTAAGTGAAACCTGTGTGCAGGATGACAGGATCCTTGTGGGAAGCTAATGTGAAGCAGTTACTTTGCTTTAAATTCATGTTCTACCTTGCTGTGCAATAACTTTCCTGTGTAGATAAACACAAAGAGAAAAAAGAAAAGAATTTGCAATATCTGTTAAGTCATTTTTGTAAAAACCAGTTTGCCATTATCCATCATTGACTTGAAAGTTACCTTTAAAAGCTTTTATCCTATTAGGATAAACAAAATGGAATCAGCGGGGGAAAATTCCCCACAGAAGGAAACCAACTGACAGAGGCAGGGAAAGCACATGTAAAACATGGTAATTGAGAGGGATCAGGGAAATGTCCACTTCTGTCTGGTTTTGGGCAGCAAAGTGCAGCCTGTCACCCTTCCCAAATGACATTTAAATATCACCTTGCAGAAGGGTGGAGGGAAGCAAAGAAAGCAGATGCTAAACTGAGATCTGGAACATTCTGAGCCACCAATTTAACAGAGAAAGAAAACTCATGGAAAATAATCCAGCTGCAGCAGGAACATTTGAAAAGCAATGACAGTTATCTGCTCCCAGAGCAGCAGAAGGTAAAAGTACAAAAGTGAAGTTCTAAGTTAGTAATAGTAAAGGTTGTTGGAGACAGCGTGGTTATTTCCTTCAATTGCAGTCCCAGCTGAAGTTATTTTTCTATTTATATATGATCCTTGGTTTGTTATGAGACATTTGTCATGTTTATAGATCTCTCACTAGAAGCTGAGGAGTTAGGATCTCTGTGGAAAATGAATATAACCTTGGAGTCTTCAAGAAAACTGTCTTTATATTATACCCATTAGAGGTGAATTTATGTATTTAAAGCCAGAAAGTGCCTATACGTGCAGATAGAGGTTTCCTAATTGCTCCCACTGATTTCCATCACCTGGTACTTATCAGCAGTGCTGGGTGCATCATTGCCTCTATAAATTCAGCCCAGCCCCTGGGGGTTGTTTTTTAAGGCACGAAAGAGTTCTATGCTGCAAGAATCCTCGCCCAGAGAATTTGCTGCTTTCCTCAGCAAACACGGGAGAGATCCCTCACTCCCTGTGCCATTCTGGTTCTGGAAGAGCCAGGAGCAGCACGGCCCAAGGAAAACTGCTGGAGTGTGTGTCCAAGAACCCTGGAGCTGCAGATTCCAGCTGCATGCTGGGGCTTGAGAGCTGGCAAGGAGCAGTTGTGATTCTCCAAGGTGGGATACATCTTTTCACACATGCAGGTCCATGCAGTGACTCCTGACTCCTGCACACACAGCCCCAAGAACCACAAAATCAAGTTAGAGACATAAAAAAAAAAAAAAAANGAAATTCCACTCTTTATCAAGGTAGAGACATAAAAAAAAATACTTTCAATCTAACAACTTTATTTGGAAGCTTTGTCGCTTATTATTCTCTAAGTACCCGCCCTGCTGGTAGAGTTTGAAATGATTTATTGCAGGGGGATGACCAAGAGTTGGCTAGACACCAGAACACCCCAAACTGCAACAAGTCCTGTCTTGGAGCTCTAATCCTCCCTACTTCAGGGTTTTCCTTAAATTCTTCCTTTAAAATTTTGCTTGTTTCCCATTAGTTGAGAAGATGGAGACTGGCATCCTCAGAACACATTTGATATTTATTAAATCTACCTGGTGATGAACAGGGCCAAAATGCCTGGCCAGTGGATCTGCTCTGTTTGCAGCATCTGCTGTTTCAATATTATGAAATAATAACTTTGAGGCATTGCTCAGCTCTTTGAAGCTCACAGCTCCAGGCTGCTATGGAGGCACACAGATGACTGGGGCTTAAAATAGGGACCCACATTTCTATGACCAAGAATGGTTTAATCACTCATTACAGCAAAGCTTAAAACTCAGACTCTTAGTCCTTCCAGTCCAGGTCATTGCCTACTCCCTGCATGGGTAAAGGGCTCTTTAAGGGGGGGTTATTTGGCTGTTTAGGGGGTTTTTGCCATAATTGCACACTCCAAATTTTGGCTACTGTGCCCAAGCTGTAGTTTCTGTCTTCCATTAGCTGCAACTACTCTCAGTGTTTATGCAATAAGAGTTCAAAGTATAGCTTCATGCCAATTCTCATTGCCAGCTCCTTTTTTTTTTTTTTTTAACTTTATTTTCAGCCACTCTATGAAAAAAACATTAAGATATTTTGTGATGAGAAGGAAGGATTGCAGAATATGGAGCTGCTGTACAGCTTTGCTTCAAAACAACCTCCCACCTCAGAGACTCAATCTGGAAATTGGGAAGGGGGATAAAGTAAAGAGGAAGCTGGAACCACACAAGCTTGTAGGAAGAAGAAAGTTCAGATATATTTAACACCCAGTAATCAGCAATTCAGGCTTTTCTGGTTCCAGTTAAACCACAAGTCAGGAGTGACTCCGCCAGATTAGCAGTGGCACGATTTCAGCTCCTGGAAGGGGACAGAGATTAAACAAAAGCAGATTTTTCCAGAGCTATGTGAGCGGATACACAGTATCTGCTTTATAAAACTTTCATGCTCACATTTTCAAATACAGATTGCTATGGCCAGAAATCCCTAAAAATTAATATCTCTCTCCAATTAACCTCTTCTGGAGGTATTATTCACATCACCAAATAGATCCCTTCTTTTTCGGTGTTATCCATAATTATGGATTTTGTGGTAATTTGGCTGATTGAAGAATTTTTCATTTACAGATTATCTCACTGTTCTTGCACCCTGGTGCTTAGAAAAGGGCCCTGACTCCCCCAGGGACTCTGTGATTGATCCCTGAGGATGCTGTTGGGGTTCAGGGGTGTTCCCTCCCCGCTCCCACACCCCCTTAAAGACTACTTTTAGTCCCTATTACCTCAACTATGGCACTTTACTCTCAAGGTTGGAAGAAATAAATAGTGAAAATAAATGAAAAGGCAGTAGATAAATAACAGAAATTAAAATACTGAAAAAATACATTTTCACATGCTTTATTTTAACTTACCTCCCTTTTCTCCATTAAACACCAACCCCAGAAAAAAAAACCTCTCAGCTTTTCAACACACCTGTTTAAATGAGCTATTTTGTGTTTTACTGCCTTCTCCACATTTCTTGCTATCCACGTTATTTCCAGACAAATTCTGGGAAGCTTTAAAATGAAGGCTTTCAACTGTCCAACATCTAGTACATCAATACTGCCTCCAGCAAACCCAGCCTTCTTTAAATACCCTTCATAAGACAGAATTGAAGCTGTTTAGTGTAAATTAAGGAGTAATTTTCCTGCTAAAATCCTGGGCCGAAAAGAAATTATTTTAGGAACCCAGGAAAGAAACAGGGAGCAAGAAAATGAGAGGATGTAGTGCCATGCCTAAACTTTCCATCTCATTTTTTCTTCTGTTTGCATTTGTATGGACAGTGAGACCCAGCCCCTCTGCACAGAGATAATGAGTTAAGGAGGGCTAATAAAGAAAAAGAAAATACCTGCGCTGAAAGAACTGGGGGTTTAGTGCTGGAAGAGAGAATTTAGGTGAAGCAGAGTCTCTCAGCAGCTTATCCACTGCTCAAAAGGCTTCTGCTGAGGCAGGGAGAGCAACTTCCCCTGCAGCAGAGCTCATCCTGAGGGAGCAGAATGAAAGGCTCCGCATGAGCATGACAAAATTGGGAGATACCTTCCCTTCCTCCCCCCTCCAACGAGTTAACAAAACCAGTTAAGGTTTCAATCAGATCAAACCACTTCAAGACAAGCTTCTGAGAATTGGCATTTTCTCACCATTCAAGAAATGATGCAGCAGGGGAGGCCCTTTCTGTGCTGTCAGGCAGAGTCCTGCTGTGCTTGGGCAAAACTCACAGCAGCTCTACCGAAGTCCAAACCAACACAGGGAGAATGGTTTGGTTGCCTTTAAAAAGATTTGGAACTCCAGGGTGCATCCCTGAGCAAACGGGCAGAGGGGAGAAGGAAATCATCCATGAGGACACAGCCAGGAAGCTCAGAGGAGAGGAGAAGCAGTTGGGGGGTGGAGGAGTTTCCTAGGGACTGGTTTTGCCCAGCTGGAATGACCTTTCCTCTGCACATCACCTGCTCTCCCCCCAGGAAATCATTTATTGCATTTTCATCCCGAGTTTATGTCAGTCTTTTCTTTTAGCTGAGGCTTTTAAATCAGGCTATCTAGACAGACACAGACACATCTTGCAAGCTTAGGCTTGGCTTTTCTTTGCAAGAGTGCAAAAATGCACTGTACAATGTCACGCCTGATTTATCTAAGAATATCCCAGCCCGGTGCTCCATCTTTATGGTTGATGGAAAAAGACAAGAGTTGTAGTTTTTGTACTGAGTGACAGAGGAGCGAATTGTAGCACTTCCTCCTCCATCCATTTAGAATGCATTCATCATTCCTGCTTCTCGTTCCGTGCTTTTCCCTGGTGCATCATTGCTGGGGAAATGTCATTAGTGAGAGCATTGTTCAGTGTAAGTCAGAGGAAAAAAAAAATAGAGAGACAACTGCAGCCTCTACAAATCAGCCTCAGGGAAGTCTTTGGGGGGAAACTGATATTGCTGAGTAGTTTAGAAAGCTAATGTTGTCATTCAGAGTAAGATTTAAAACTACAGATGAAGTATGAAAATCAGAATGAGGGAGAGTTGATGGAGGCGGCTGGGGAAATCTTAAATGGGGAGAAGGCAAATAAATTTTATTTATCTGACTGTCAGTGTAGCTCAGCATGAATAACTTTGCCTCCCCTTCTCACCTTCCCTCCAAGGTTAAGCAAACCTGAAATAGTTTAAAAGTACAGACATGATTATTCTTTCTCTGAAATACACTCCACATTTGGGACATTATGAAAATGTTCCCATAATATTAAATAAACTAAATATCTTAAAACTCCTCCTTGAGGGGAAGGAGGAGTCATGAAAACCAAAGGGATGCCTGTCTGTGTCACCTTATAAGCAGAATAGGCTGGAAATATCCATAAAGCCTGGAAATATCCCTGTCAACATCAATTGTGAAAAACTTATCCTGTGTGCTCCACAAACAAATCTCCAAGGATTTTGTTCCACTTGTTCCACTAATGATCTCCATTTCTTTACCAAAGCCAGAACTAACTCCAGGCAGTTGCCAGACAAATTAGGAGGATTAACACAGCAAACTGCTGGAGGCTCCATCTCCCTTCCAAGAGACCAAGGCTGTGAGCAAGCGACACAGCAAACCTGCCCCTAACAACAGCAACATCCTGCCTGTGTGTGACTCCCCAGCCCAATTCCCACCCATCTGAGGTGAAAGTGAAATGCTCTTTTATGTTAGCAGCCAACAGCCAGCCCAGCCCTCCGCCTCAGGAGGGAGATTGGGAAGGATTTGGGAGTGGATTCCTGTGGGGACCAGGTCACAGCTCCTCGGACACAGCTCCTCGTGGCAGCATCAGCTTCCAGAGCTGATATTTGAGAAACGCTGCCTGCTCTCAGGCACGGCCTTTTGCTCTTTTACACACTTCATCTTGCCTGCAGGGTGTGTGATCAACCAAGCAGGAGGTGTCAGAGCCTGCGTTTTTAAGTCTCACATCTCCAGGGAATCAATAAATTCTGTCTAAGGCAGCATTGACCAACAAACCCCACCAGATCATTGCCAGAAAAACCGCTCAGGTTTTGCAGCACGACACCTAAATTGCATTTTCCTCCACTTGCCTCCTGCCTCTCCTCCCCCTGTGGCTGAAGTGGGCAATTTTCTATATTTTACCACTGCACATGTTAATATGATGAAGGATTTTTGCCAAGGTTTGAGCTGTTAAGAAGGCAAGATCAGCTTTGCACAGCTGACAAAGGCGACAAACACGGGAAAAGCTCCAAGTAATCTTGGGTGGTTTTAATAACCAGATATTTCAATGGGAATGTGTAATGGGCAGACTGCTACAGGAGTAGCTCGTTCTTTTGGTGTTCCAGTTGGTTAATTCCCAATTAAATTCCTTCGGGACATTTTTGGAGCTCTGAAGCACTGAGGAGTTTATAGAGTCAGAAATCTTAGCGTTGTTTTTTCGGAGCTGACAGGAGCACAGATTAAAACCCACTAAATTAGACTCAAAAAAAAAAAAAAAAAGTTAATGTCTGTTACTTCAGATACTTCACATATCAGATATTCAGCATAAGGACACAGAAGTGAATCTATGTTTTTCAAAAGTGCTTTTTCCCTACACCTCCCTTCAGGGAAGCACCCATGAGTTTTATTCAGGCTTGACATGGTTTGGAGCAACAAGAATCTGACTCTGATTTTCTACAGTGTTGGTTCTAATATCAGTGAAAACTAAAGACAAAATTTCCTATAAACTGCCTTGTAACGAAGCTCGGGACTGCCTTTAAATCATGCCCAAATGTAAACTGCACAAAAATCAATGGTCGAAGAAATGTGTGTGACACTTTTTGTCTTCTCAATAATGTGCAGTGACAGTTCCTGGGTGAAATGTTGAGGAAACCCTCATCTTGAGAAGAAATTAGAGGGAACAGATGTTCCAAGAGCAAAGAGAATGAGGCAAGCTTTGTTTGCAGCAGAAAGATAAACCCAGGGTACCTGTGAACACTCCAAAAACTCCCAGCTTTTCCAAACCCCTTCCACACCTCAACCATCCCCAAAAAGATCCCTGGTCTCTGCCTGGTGCTCATCCCCAATGCCCTGGAATTCTGTGCAGACAAGAATGTGCATCAGCATAAGAGAGCTTTGATGAAATAGCCACACTGGATATTGGAGATTTTAGCTGGCAACAAGAGGACAGAAATGCACAAAGATAAGTGGGCACTGGGTGTGCTTTTAAGAACAAAACGTCTGTTTTCATTATCCCTGGGATGCAGAGGATGAGTGGGATGTGAGCCTGGTTTGTATTCACCCAGCTCTCTGTAGGACCAGTCATGAATGCACTTATTGTACCCAGGAATAGAAAAGGAGTTTGCTTCTGTTGGTGTTATTTTGCATTTATCAGCTGATAAAGGACTTGAGGTTGGCAGGAATTCTGATTTGCATGTTTAGGGTAAGGTACAAGGCTGGCTGAGCTGTGATGATTGGTATGCGTTTCATAAGAAATTATGCAAATAGCAATATTTTGCATTTTCGTTCTGGTTTCACCCAGAGATTCTAAAGCACCTTAGAACTTCATATTCACAACTCCAAATTTATGTACACCCTTCCTGAATTACTGAGAAATGCCACCTCAGCCAGATCCTGTAAGCCAGTTCCCTGTACTACACAAAATTTTGTTTTCTATGCGCAAACTAAATACACAGGGACTCTAACCTGCATTTAGGTTTAGCATTTATAACAAAGCATTACTACAGGCTGCATATGTTAATTCCACAGTGTCTGCAACACAGAATTTGCATTGGAAATGTGGTTTCTAGCACGTATAATATGTGGGTTTCAGGCTACATCTGATTTTTCAAGCCACTGAGACAGTGACTCCATTAACCAAAGCCAGCAGTTGCACTATTCGGCCTCACCTTTATTATGGTCAGGTTATTTCTTCTCATGCAAAAAAATTAATTTATAAGGTACATAAATATTATCAGGCAGGAGGTAGAGCAGAGCAATTATTGAAGTATTCTCCATTACACCTGCTCTGTTTTAGAACAGAGAACTTGTGAAAAAGTTCTAAATTCAGTTGACCTATTTCTTGACTATTTCACATGGGTTTGGCTGCCTGGAAGTCAGCAGTGCTATTCCTGAATTATAGTAGTACTGGAAGCCAGTTGATTTTGAGATCAGGCTAAACCAAAGTAGAAAATTGCATTCAGTCAGCTCAACTTCCCCCATATTTTTTGGAATAAAATAAATAGATTTTTATGTCATTCAGTTGATCTAAGTGCAGTACAATATTCAGATGTAGACAGCAAGCTTAACAATAAAAATGATCTTACAGATTTGCACTTTATATACTAAGAAGATTTCACATTATGAGTTTTAGAAATATTCATGGCTGATGTCAAGGCTTGCTAAATTTAACAGGCTGTGAAAGAACTGGGCTGAGCCATAAGGGCAAAGTAAGGATAATTCTACAGCCAGTCTGGGATCATATAAAACTAATTTATACACTCTGCATAACTCTGCCAACTCCTTGAGGCACATTTAAACACCTTTCCTTAAGCAATTTGCCTGAATTCCTCTGAGCAAACCAAGATTTAGATCAGATGTAAGAGATTGGGAATTGGATGCAAATCAGAGAAACTGAGGAAGGTATCAGTGAGGCCTAACACAACACCATTGTGAGATACCTGCAGGAGAGACCATAAAATACAGAAAAATTAGAGAGAAATAGATCTGAAAGGATGCAAAGAGTTCATCTTGCTGTACCAGCCTGGCAAGTACCATGTTTACAGCAGACATAATTAGATTATATATTTTAAATATAAATATAGCTGTACCAACTTTGTTTATTATGCAAATACATAGCATTGATATTTTCTGAGGTAAAACACAATTATACAAGTCAGTACCAATATTTATACTGTGAAATACAGAAACCCCCATATATTTTCAAAACACCTGTCTCCCAGGAAATCTTCCCCATCCTTCCCTTTGAAGGCCTACAAAATATGGAACCACCACCTTCTCCCCTGATTTACAAACCCAGTACTCCTTATATTGACTGAAGAAGTTGAGGAATGGGAATCACAGAATCATGGGATGGTTTGGGTTGGAATGGTCCTTAAAGATCACCCAGACAGTCCCTGGACAATCCTCTCCTGTTGCCATCGTCCCCCCTCCTGCCTCAGCCTCAATTATAACATTATTAAAATAATGTTCGTTTCTTTGGCTATAGCTCTCAATGATGGCTATTAATTTTTTAGGAGGATTTGGGGGGAATTGGATAGGAGGTTTTTTGGCAGGAAAGGCAATAGGATTTTCTCCCAGCACACTTGGGAGCAAGTATTTACCAACGTAATCTACTTAACATGTGTCGGTGGAAAGGGCGAAATTATCGACGGGTAAAATGCCCATTAGCAAGTTCCACACATCAATGGATGTGGAAGAAGGCTGATAATGGCATTGTGCGAGCCCAGAGCCTGAGGTATCCCAACAAAACTCTCCAGCTGCAAGGCCAGGGTCGAAACCACACTGAAACCACCGATAATTGCATTGGCAGGGTGAACACCCTATTTTTAGAGGAATCACTGAGGGCTTCCAGCCCTGGAGTTATTGCCCTGGATAACGGGCAAACAAAGAGCTGTCTTGTGTCCCCACAAGTTGCCACGCTGGGATGGTTTCTACCGTTTCTTACATTTATTTTTTGGGTGTGACTTTATTGGCCATGATGCCAAAATGATTTTTTGCCTTTTTCCGTCGGAGTTTCTTAGCAGCTGGTTAGCATCACTAAACTGTGACATCTGCCCACAGAAAGAACTCCAGGTCTGCCTGACCTGAAGGGCTTTGTTCACTTGTGCTGCAGATTAAAGTATCAGAGGGGGAGTGCTGCAGGGAAATGTCTGAGCCTTGTGCAAAATTCATCATTTCTTCAGGAATCTCTTTTGGGATTTGTCCCATTGAGGAATGGCATGAGCTATAGGGTTTCCTGTGAAAACTACAGCGAGATAAACATCAGGAAAATGTAAAGAGAAGCCTTTAGGATCTACAGCTTCCACTTTTAAAGTACCATATGGGTCTTGCACTGACCCTTTTAGCATCCAGCCAGCAGGAATCTGCCTTCCATGTGTCCACTGGGAAAACAGGAAAGCAGTCCTTCTAAAATAAAGGCTATTGATATAGCCCAAGAAATATAAAATTATCACTGATAATCCTGTTCTGGGAAGGAAGCAAACAAAAGTGAACAAGAAGAATTACTCGTATTTTGTGGCAGTATGGTTCTTGACCCTTGGTGTGTTTCAAAAAGGAAACTACAACTGGTGTATAATTGGATGTAGATTTTTGAATACTTCAAACCCTGTAATTGTTTCTCAGGGAGTTTATTTGAATTAATCCTTACAGCTTTCTGTTTAGAGATTAGGAGCAATGGTCCACTTAAAAGTACCAAGTGCATGCCTGGGTCCCAAGCAGAAAAGAAGAAAATGAACAGTTTTACTTGAATAACTGCTACACAGAGGAGAAAATCTCATTTTCTTAATTTTTCACTCACCTAACTTCACAAACAGGTAAGTTCTGACATATAGTTTTATTAAAAAAAAAAAAAAA